>JARYHS010008075.1:135288853-135464460 GCA_031002005.1 Vandiemenella viatica
AAATCTAAACTTGTCACTTGCGGTCGAATCTTTTCTGAATATCACGCAAAACAATGCCACAAGCAATTTATTTATCAGATATTCAATCTAAATATTCAGGAAATTTTGCGTTTAAGCCCATCCATCACCCTGACTTGTGTATATAATAAAAATTAAAAAATCTTCTACAATTCCCATTTATATTCATACTGCTAAGGTGATTTTGTTTCTGAAAAGCTTTTTGATAACCATACTTTCACACCGAAAAAAAATATTTTCACGATATCCAATTCTATTATATGATTTGTAATGGTCAAATTTTTACAAATTGTGACTCCAAAGTTTATCGTGACGAATTTAATTAATCGAAATAATGAGAAATAACTTAAAGAGAAACGAAAAGACTGCTACTCCATAAACGCCGTTTTCTCCTTCCTCATCATTAATGATAAGAGAGCTATTCAGCCTGCTTCGTACTCCTTGATGGAAAATTCGCCTTAAATTTTATCATGCACTGACTATAGTATTTCAGTGAAAAGTACGCAGTTTCCCTTTCCATGTATGGATAACTTCTAGTAATTTTCGATTTCTTCTCTATAATTAAGAATTATCTACTGCAATATTTCTGTAATTCTCCACCGAAAAATTCATTTCTTAACCTGCACTTTTTATTTTATTTTTATTTTTAAAGATTTGTACTGTCAGCTCAAGAATTTTTCAAATGGGCTGTTGTGCATACGGTTACCGGTATTGGTCCGAATATTCCAGCTCACTCGCTGTGATCACATTAAGAAACGAACAGAGACTTAGTCTCACTCATGTGAGAGTTGTATGTTTATATTAACGCTTCGAGGCTTCATATCGATACTCATTTCTCACAGTAAATTACGCAGTTATACCAATGTAAAAAGAGCTAATATGGTAAAATGTTCTTTATTCCGCCCAAATTGGGACGTATGTGACAATGGACCAAAAATAATTGACTTACCTTGGAAGTCACGCCATTAATTATCAAAAGTGTACTGTAAAATTCGTGCCTTTCAGGACAATTATTTTTATAGACAACATTATCTGATGAATATTGTCTCCACAAGTTTAAATGCGACTAGTACAGTGAACACATTGCAGCCAAACAATAAACCATAAAAATTTGCTTATATAACACGATTCTTGTATATTTTACTTTTCCTAAGAATATTTATATTTTTATGTAATATTTTTAGATAACCTACGGTGTTATTAAAATATTATTTAAGATGCCACTGTAAAAATCTTGATAGTACATAGTTTAAGCATTAGTCTAAGAACAGTATAAAAGGTGTTGTTAGAAGAGAAATACTTTTCTTCCAAAAATTCATTTTTTTTTTTTCTTCAAAAACACTAATAATTAATTGACTCTATCGTATTAACGCTGTGAATTATTTTTTTGTTTCATTTAACAATAACTGAGAGTTAACTGTGTATTCGTAAACCAAAGCTCGTCAAACTGTGCAGTTTTCTGAGTGATATCAGCTGTGAACAGTGGTATCATGGGTCCAGGAGAGCACTTTAACAAGGCATTAGTTTGAAAGGGTTACGTGAGCATTCGATCGCACTGAGACCCATTGTCTGAGCGGCACTTGCGTATCGGTGGATTTTCCACTTCCCCCAGTGCACTCACATCAATCCGAGGACAACGACCTGAACAAACGTGCGACGTCCATTGCTGTTAACGCAGCCAGAACTCGTAACCCTACTCTTTCCACGAGACGAAAGAAACGCAAATAAAGTCTGCCCTCGAAAATACAAGAACCACTCTAAGAAGGATGGACAGCAATGAATTTCTTTATTTTTTTACTGTTAAAAATTTATTATTCGATAGAGAATCATTTTGCTGTTTTGTGTGACTAACAGAAAGGAATTTGTAGTGACATGAAGGCTGCAAAATCTCGGTGCACCAGTGATGTTGATGCATCGTTTCTAAGTTTACATTCTGTGCTACAGCGACATTCATACCCACTTCCAACCGTGCGTGGTGGGAACCGATAATGCTCTGGCCTCACTATCAGGAGGACGCGGTTTCAAATCTCCGTCCGACCATCCTGATTTCGGTTTTCCATGGTTTCTATAAATCGCACCAGGTTGATGCTGGGATGGTTTTTGTAAAAGACCATGTCCGAATTATTCCCAATTCCTAGAGTCATTTGATTTCGACTTCGACGAGGTGTAAAACCAACATCAAACAAAAATCTAATCCTTCCATCCAGCACAAAAAACTCTTTGTCAATTATATAGTGCAGGACACTAAATGCAGTGCTGGGTAATACAGAGTTGTGCCAACGGTTAAGAGTTTCATATAGTTTCTCCGTAAATTCTGGAAGGTTGCTAGCCGCTTGCTGTGGAAGAGGTATATGGCTTAATGGTTTAATTGATCTTTGTCAATTTTGATAACTACACCGAAAGTATCTTCGACCACCAACGCACAAAAAAGAAGAAACATCAACATAAAAACGAGATTATGTTTTCATCTAACATATTCAACACTCAACAGCAATCCCGAATAAAGCCGTATTTTATGTCGACGCTATCAGCAATAATTGTCAAGAAAATGCACTTTGTTAACATAATTTTAAACCATGTTTGTATATGAATTAGTAAATATTTAATTTTGAATCAGGGTAAAATATACAGCATTAGTCTAAATCATTCATTGGGTTTCAAAACACCGTATATTGAAACGTATGTGACCTAAAAGGACGAATTATGCATGAAAAAATACATAAACTTACAAAGTTTCTGGTACTTACTATAAATGTTCAATGTGTGAGCCATTAGTCACCCGGCACACATCCAAACTGTTATACAGTTCCGTCCATAGTTCGATAGCATGTTTCTATCTGTTTCCCTCACAGCAGCATTGATCGGTTCCTGTAATTACTTACAGCTTTCTCCTTCATGTGGCATAGAAGACATGCACCTTTGGCGAATTCCTTTCCTTCTCCACAAAGGTATGCGGCAATTAAGTATTCCACACTTTATATTGTGACAATTCACCTTTCCAGACAGATGAAAATCCGCGTGGTCGCTGAATACAAAGTTCCCCGTCCTCATCATTTTCAAAAGCTTCTAGGATTCAGGTACAAAAATGAAAAAGGCTACAATAATCATCTGGGGTCACGTGTTATACCAACTGCACACGGTAAGGTTTGAAATGCAAATGCCAACGCAAAACATTCCACACTGTTTTTGCGTAATGCCCACTTAATGGCTGCCACGAACGGTTGATTATTGTGGGCTGCACACATACCTGTAGCTCTGTCTCACGCGCGCTCCACGGTGTCCTCTGAGACACCTAGTCTCCCTGTGCTGGTCCGTTTACACAGACAACCAGTGTCACGAAACTGCCGAAACCAACCTAAAATGCTCTGGTGTCCAGGTGCCGGTTTTCCGTATTTTAGTACGAATTTATTTATTTATCGTATGATTATTTACGAGGTACACTATGGGAAATGTACATATCTCAAGCTTGTAAAATTTCATATCTCGAGATCTAATGTTTTAATCCAGTAAACTGATCGACGCATCATGGATTTCCGCCATTGTTCCCTTGTAGGCCCGAAGAGGACAGTCAGAAACGATGTGATTGATTGTCTGTAAGGTGGCTCCACAGTCACAATTTGCAGAATCTACCCAGCCCCATTTGTATAATAAGTAGGCGCATCTGCCTTGTCCTGTTCGAATTCGATTGATGATTCTCCACTGCCGCCTAGGGAGATCGAAACCTTGTAACCTTACTGAGGGGTCCTCAACTAGATTTTTATTGGCTACTGATGACTGCTCCCACTGAGTTGTCCACAGCTTATTGGTGTTGAAAGAGGACTCTGTGAGGTTGATTGCTGTGCGCCATGGTGGTTTTCTTGATTTCAAGCGTTGGTGTTTCGCTTGAATCATGTTTGTGTATAGGCAGCTGAGGGTTCTTCAGGATATTTTTCCAGATTTTTAAGAGCTTCTGATCTTCTTAGTGCTGGGGGTGAGATGTTGCATAGCACTGGAAGCCATAGGTGTTCGTACTATGAATACATCCCGTAATTATCCTCATTGCCTGATTGAGTTGCACATCTATCTTCTTTGTATGGCACTATTGATCCAGGATGGGCAGCAGTATTCAGCAACAGAGTATGACAGAGCTAAGGCTGTGGATCTTAGAATGTGAGCACTGGCTCCCCATGAAGTAGCAAGCTTATGGAGAATATTGTTTCTCGTTTTGACTTTGGCAGCCACGTTTGAGAGATGCTGTTTGAAAGTTAGAGTTCTGTCCAGTGTTATACCCAGATATTTTGGTGTGCCGCAAAAAGGCAAGAGTTGGCCTCTGAATTTAACTTCTGGTTTATAGTGTGCTTGTCTGTTGCGTAAATGAAATGTTGAAATAACTGTTTTCTGAGGATTTAGATGGAGGCACCATTTCTTGAATAGTCATCTAACTTTTCCAGATCAGCTGATAAAGTTGTTTCTGCATCAGAAAAGTTGGGTTCTGGTTCACCAAACAAATGTCATCAGCGTAAGTAAATTTTCTTGAAGATGTTTCCGGTAAATCATGAGTATACAAATTGAATAGGAGGGTGCTAAAACAGATCCTTGGGGTAAACCATCATTTAGTATAAATATTCTGCTTCTGTCATTATCAGAGTATATCTGAAAGTATCTATTGCTCAACATGTTGTTAAGTAGTTCTGTAAGTTTTCGACATGGGATAATACTCAAAAATTCTCGCCAAACAGTGTCATAAGCAGCTGACAGATCCAAAAAGGCAGCCACACTTACTGATTTCTTCTCAAACCCATTTTCAATATGAGAGGTGAGAGTGAAAACCTGGTCATTACAACTTCTCCCTGGCCTAAATCCTGCTTGTTCTATGGGAATGTGTTTATTGATCACTTCAGAAATTCTATTGTAGATCAGGCGCTCAAGGAGTTTGTATGTTACACTTAGAAGTGCTATTGGTCGATAATTTGCCACTTTCGTGGGGTCCTTATTTGGTTTAATATGGCTAATATTTTTGTTTTCTTCATTAACAGTGGGAGGTTTCCAGTTTGTAGGATATTTGAGAAGAAGTTGGTAAGCCATCTTACTGTAGCTGGTCCACAGTGGGCCAAAAGTTCAGGATATATACCATCAAATCCAGCTGCTTTTCCCAGTTTCATTTGTTTGATTGCATCTTTGGTTTCTTCTTCTTGGAATGGAATGGAGAATTCAGAAGATTTTGGGGCTGCTTTTTTCTTGTTGCGTAATTTTAATTTGATATCTCTTTTGGTTTGCTTATCTTTTGTGTTCTTAGAAACCGATACTAGATGTTTGGCAAAATCATTCAGATTGATGGCAGTTTTTGATCTTCTGATCACAGGGGTTGAGCTGTCTAATTTTCTAATGACTGACCAGGCTTTTCTGCTAGAGTGGGTGTAATCCAAGGATTCTACTGTGCGATGCCAGATATTTCTACGACCCTCATCTAGTGATTGAAGGAGGCGTGTTGCATTATCAGAGGTTGGATGTTCCTCATATTTCATTAATAAATTCTCACTCTCTGGGCTCCAACCAGGGATGTACTCTTTGCGATATCCTCTAGGAATGCATCGTCTAGCTACACCTTTAATGACCCAACAAATCTATTATAATTATTGTAGGTTGGTTTAATCCATCTGATATTGGAGTCTGTTTGTTTTGCAAATTCAATCCAGTTGGCTTTCTTGAAGTTCCATCTTGGTGTAGGGTGCGATCGTATAACAGGTATGGACATTCCTACCTCTAGGATAACATCTGTGTTGACTGTGAGGAAAATCCTTGACCACTGAACGACGAACTTGACTGATTCCACTTTGGATCTGGGTTGTAAAACATAGGTCTGGAGTGTATCCTCGACACCATCGAGCTGAATGAAAGGTCGGGATATCTTTAGCATCATAAATTAATTCCAGATTATCAGTTTCCACCAGCTTTCAAGTATTTCACCATTAAGGTCATTCTTGCTGTAGCCCCAGAGGTGATGTTTACTGTTGAAGTCACCAAGTAGTATAGTTGGGTGTTGTTGAGGTGGAAAAGGAGGGTTAGGCCAAATAGTTTCAGGTGGCTTGTACACATTGACTATCGTCAGATTTTCAACTTTTGCCGTGATGGTATAATGTCATTATCAGAATTTACTGAGGAGTTGGCAATTTGGCAAATCATTCTTAACATAAATTGCGAGGCCGTACTTGGGATGAAAATTGGAGGCTATTAATTTAAAACCTGGTACTCTCCCTCTGCGTTGTATCTGTTGTTCGTCTGCTGTGTGAGTTTCTTGTAGCACAATGACATCGACTGCATATTTCTGTGCAAGTCTCGAAAGATATTCACATTTTGCTCGACTTATTCCTTCGATATTCAGTTGACAAATGAGTAGAGATAGTCCAATTCTACGAGCGTGTGGGTCCTGTGTATCTTTTGACCGAGAGGTCTATTCAGACAGTTCGGTCTCATCTTATCGCTGTTGCTTTCTTAGCACCACCCAGGGGTCACGTGTAGGGCAATTGAGGTTATACCTACGGACGTGAAGCAACTTAGACCCACTTAGTACGAATGCGCGCAGCACATTCTTAACCGAAGAACACTTCACGTATTCTAACACACAAAAACCCTTCTCGTGCTTTTCCGGCATCTTTTCCACTGCTGCCATCTATCTTACACGCCAGGCATCAAGAGGGCTTTTAAACTTGGTGAGTTTCACTCGTCTTTGTTTGTCGTATACTTTTGAAACCAATGAATCACTTATGCTAACAGTCTGTAATGATTTCGATTTTCTAAAAGGAATAAATACGCTTTGGAAATTTTAAAAAAGTAATGTTAAATGCAGAATTGAAACTAGCTACCTCCATGCTTCCTAACCCTTCAGTATTTCTCAAAATACAAGTAGTGAAGGAGTGAGAAAATCTGGGAGCAGAAGAAAAGTCGAATCAGTAAACAACATTTTTCCGGTCCCCTAAATTAGGCCAAAATCGAAAGAAGCGAAAAAAGGTTGTTATTTTCCATGGTAAACATTGTAGGTTTATTAAATGATATCTTTAATTAGCTAATGAGGGGTATGCATAGCTGAGGCCAACGAATAAGTCTACTTATTTGTAAATTCTTTTGTTCTTCTGTTCCACTATTTCTGTGACTATAGTGTATATATATAATGCTTTTGTGTAATCTGAAAAAGTTCTGCAAATAATAACAAAGAATAATTCCACCTTAAAAACAGAGATTAATATAATAAGTTGTGTTGCTTACGTTTTATTGTTCACTAGCAACTCTATCATCATATATATTATTTCCATAAGGTATTTTTTTGTCACAAGGCTGTATCTTCCTTCATACTTAACCAAAATCAATGAATGAGGTGTCGTTTTAAAGCATATGGTCTCCACTTTGGTCACGCCATATTTCAAGAAATGAAGTTTTCGGAATTCGACACATAAGGGGCAAAAATGTTAATATTTCTAAAATGCTGTTTTCTGTGTTACGATTCATTTATCTCCCTGGATACCTATCTGAAATCGTTTAATGAAGTATCATTTTAAAGATTAAGATCTCCGCTTTAGTGACGTCATATATTAAGACAGAAATATTTCGGAATTCGAACCTTAACGGGCAAAAGTATCAATATTTTTGCAATGCGTTTTTGTGTCACGAGCGATTTATCTCCCTTAATATCTAAGCAATATAGATAAATGAGGTATCATATTAAATACTGAGGTCTGCGCCGTGGTAAAATTATATTTTAACAAAGGAATTTCTCGTAATTCGTCGCTTAAAGGGCATAAATGTCATTTTTTCAAAAATGCATTTTTTGTATCTCGAGCCATTTATCTCCCTGGATATCTATCCAAAATCGTTAAATCAACTAAGATTATGTATTGTCTCAGCTTTGGTGGACATCATATTTTAGGAAAGAATAAGTTTTTGGAATTCAACCCTTAAATGGAAACGTATAAATTTTTCCATAACGCATTTTTGTGTCACGAGCTATTTATCTCCCTATATATCTAACCGATGTAGATAAATGAGGTATCATAATCAAGAATAAGATCTCTGTCGTGGTAACATTAAATTTTAAGAAAGGAAGTTTTCGTAATTCGACCCTTAAAGGGCAAAAATGTCAATTTTTCAAAAATGCGTTTTTTGTATCTCGAGCCATTTATCTCCCTTGACAATTAACAAAATTAATAAACGAGGTATCATATAAAAGATTGTGGTCTTCATAATGTCTTCGGTTCCATTACCACATTTTAAGAAAGAAATTTTTTTAAATTCTAACTTTAGAGGGCAAAAGTATTAATATTTTTACAACGCATTTTTCTGTCACCAGCTATTTATATCCCTTGATACTGTGGTATGACATAGAGCCACATTCACGTGCGATTTCTGGCTAACGAAAACAAGGCTCGCATTACGCTGGCTTAGGACACTGCAGGACAGGGGTCAGCGAATTCAAGTGCATTTCGGCGAATTCTCCATTCAGGCTGGAAGAAAGACGAAACACAAGGAGACTTGCCAGTTTGTAAAGGCAGATTTACGACCTTTCACTGCTCAGTATGGGGTCGGCCGCAGTTCGGCGGACAGACAGTGTTGACGGGCGAGATGTATATCACGTGACCAATTGCAGAAACGTGATAAAGTCAAGACACGCCAAATTAGAGATTCTGTGAGTGCTCACTGCGTAAAAATAGTAAAACCGAGTGGACACGAAAGAAAAACGACAGTTTCCGAAGAAATTCTCAAACCCCGTCGAAGGAATGATGTTTTGAACCAGAGAGTGTGCTTGGAGGGGCGAATGTTTTGCCAATAGCATTAAGTTTATAGAATAGTTCTTATTTTTTTGTATAATCTTGTTTCATGTCCGCCAATGAGGATAGAGACAGGAACGTCTACATCAACGATAGGACAAGAGAAAATCGGCTAGAGGAGGAGAAGAGCATGCCGAGGTTTTACAAGGTGCTGCGAGATGCTCTTGGTGGTCTTTCTGCGTCTTTCTGGTCGGGTCGTCTTTTGGGTCTGACCGATTCCTGTTTACTTGTGCTGGCGCACAAGAACGACCCAAAAGCCGACAGCATATCATGCGATCGGTTGTGTCTGCATTTTGAGTCACAAGGTGACAAATAAATTCAGTGTGGGCTCGGAGTTTGCTGACTTCGCCAATGCCGGACAGACGGTAAAAGACAAACATTGCAGCAGTTAGTAATATTGTGTTTGCACTCTACCCAACATAACGCTCTGAGCGGAGAAGTCCGCACGATAAGAGTTCTCACTCTCCGATAGATAAACTGAGATATTAGCCGTGGCATTATTTTTTTTACTTGATTCAGTTGTTTCTGTGATTGAAACGGACATTAGCAACTATCAGATAGTCTCATTACGTGTCTTGCCGAAGACTGTAAACTGTTATTTTATATATGGAAATCTGAACGGATATTTTGTCGTTTTGTATTGCTTAATTTAGTGGCCATTAATGTAGGGCAAAGGTGTTGTTTGTAAATAATTTTGATTGTGTATATTTATTAAATTTAAATTCACCTTATGCCTGTTGGCCTTCTTTCAGAGAATATATATGGTCAGGTTATGACTTTTCCATCCTTATTAGTAATTTTAAATCATTTTGAGAACCCTTTTCAATCCACAATATAAATACTCATATGCTTTTGGTAAAATTAAAATAAATATTAATTACCATTCAGTACAGCGGTACACCGTACCCGCTTCATTGGCGCCGTAACGATTGGGGCACGAGTTCAATTTTAGTCCGTTGGATAAAATTTAAATTTGAGTGGAAGTATAGTGCAATTTATCTGATAGGTATCATGCATAAGTTTGTGTTGTTGTCTAACCTTTCAGGAGAACGAATGCTGGAGCCAGCCGCATTAACTAATATATATTTATTTACAGCGATAAAGAATGCTGCTAAAATCAATGTTTAATAGATTTCGTAGCGGATGGCTGGCGATTGTACAAGTGATTGCTGACACTGTGTGATTTATTTCTGTGTATTACATGTCTGATGTTGTGTTTTTATGGTATTGGATGGTCCATTTTATGATGTTGTTCTTGTCTTGTATTCATGTGGCATATTTCAAATATGTTTGCACGGCGTTGACTTGAATATCCTGATTGTATATATGGTGTTCAATGATTTTTTTTGTTAAAAAGAGGTGTAGGTTTTGGAAATGAGATTTTTTCTAATTGTGTGTTATTGACGTAAAATTTCATGTTGCGAGTGAATTCAGTTTGTATTGTGCGGGAGAAAATTTTACTTGTATTGTCGGGATTCATACATTTAATTACGTGTTAGGGGTTCTATGATTCTGAGATCTGGACGTCTTATCAATAAAATAGGCAGAATTTTTATTCAAAATTTTGAAATGGAAAATAACAATGAAAATATTGACAATAAGGGGGAGCAAATTGAAAGTACAGAAACGAGGTTAATGAACAGTGAAACTGCAGAACATAACACTGATCTTTCGGACAACTTAAGTGTAAATTCAATCATTATTGATAGATCAGAAGAAAGTTCTAACTCAACTGTAACTATGGATGAGACTGCGCAGGGATGTTCTGATGCACAAGACACTATAATTGAAACATCACCCGTGGCCAATCCCTCCACATCAACACAAAGTTCACAAGGGAATCAGTTGCCTTCAGCATTACAGAATGAAGGAAATATAATGTTCTTCTTACAAAATATAGCACAATCCATGACGAACTTTGAAAAATCTCAGCAGATTTAGCTTCGAACTTTGAAAAATCTCAGGCAGATTTAGCTTCGAACTTTGAAAAATCTCAAGAAGGGCTCAACATTTTGGCTGAAAAGTTAGATGGTACAAATAGCAGGATTGACTCTTTAGAAAAACGACAGGATGATATGCAGAAAAATTTAGAACAAAAATTCTCAGACGTTCACTCCGAATTAAGGGCGGAAGTAAATGCTTTCAAAACCAATGTGAACACACAGCTAGATCAGATTTCCGAAAAGACTGTAGAACTGTCCAACACATGTGACCGGTTACATAAGGAAAATGAAAACATTAGCACTAAAATTGATTCAATTAATTCCAAGGTTCAACACAAGAAACTGAAACAAGAGGTTCTATCGGACAAGTAACAGATATCGTGCATGAAATTCAAGATCAGATAGAAGGGAAAATCACACAAATGAATACTAGAGTAGACAATGTAGCTAGCTCTATAATCACTCTGAAAGATGATAGCAGTAATCTTATTGGAGATCACAAAAGATTCCAAGAGGAAATTACTTTAAAATATCAGCAGGTAGAGGGAGAAGTAAAATTATTAAAGAATTCACAAGAGAGACGTCAAGCCCACAGCGAAAGGATGAGGAAGTTTTGGGAAAATAAGAAGAACAGCAAGAAGAATAAGAAGGACAATGCAAATTAATGGTTCCACGCGCTCCTTAGTGGGCTAAACGTAATAATAATAATAATAAATAATTAAAGAATTCACAGGGAATACACGGGACAAACACAGTAACACAGGTCTATTCTAATCAAGTGCATATAGATCTAAAACTTCCAAAGTTTGGTTCGAAATTTGATACCAATCCAAAGGCATGGTTGTCAGAATTGGAAACATATTTCAAAATAAAAAATGTTCCTGAGAATTTGAAATTATTAATAATCAAACAGTGCATGCTAGATCAATATAATTCTTGGTTTTCTGTTTCCTGTGATTTAGAGATGTTGTCGTATTTCTTAAATAGCATTTAGTTGCTTATTCATTAAGAAATATGCCGTGTTGTATTTATATTGTGATTCTGTTTATATTATTTTGGAAGATATCTTTTATGCAGCTTAATCAAATAATTAATCTTTTAGTTTTACTCTTCACAACATAAATCACAACTTTTATTTTAAATTAAATACATTCATTAAATACATTATCGGACTTCGTCCTAACAAGCTCTCCTTAGCTGCTGCTGCTCTAATCTCTTAGTCTCTGTGTATTTCCCGTTGTTATGGAAACTTCCTTAAGAGTACTAACTGGCCGGTGGCATGGAACGCCTACCTCAAAGATGTTATTGTAGTATCGGTAATGCTACAGCCCCCCCAAGTTTACCATACCATTTGACATCCATTCCATTATAAATGGTTATGGTAAACTTTCTGTAAATGTTACCTTTTAGGTAAGGAGAGCTTATATTCTACATTTGGCTAATAACACATTTTTACATATCACGAGGACTGATGTCTTGAGGTAACTTTCCCTGGTGGTTTTCCATAAGCCGCTACTGGTTGGAACGGCATATAGCCTGTAACACACATTTCGACACAGAGTTACTGTCCTTATCACTTAAAAACCAAAATTACAGTAAGTATATTATACTCCAGTATTGTTACTCAATAATATCATCTTTAGCTGTCATGGCCTCCGCCTGTTTACCAAGCATACCATTCCAATAATTTAAAAATTCTATTACCTGCCCTTGGTACATTATATTCTTCATAAGACCGATACTTTTGAACCATTTTATTGTTGTATAACCGGCAACATTATTTAAATCACATGTTTGGTCCCTGGACCAGTACAATCAACCCACGCTAATGCGACTGGGACACCATTGTTTCTTGCTAATCTAGTATCACCATCACAACTTCAATACATTACATTATATTATATTCTCCCCCTAAGTAATAACTTTTCTCCACTCTACTTCATCTTGAATATATTCACATATAGGCTATGAGATGTAACAACAATGTCATTTGAAGGTTCTACCTGGACCTCAGCTATGCCTGTGTGACCAAATCCCGAACCTTTCGGTATCATTTAAAGGCAGTGCCTAGATAGTGGCCTTATTTACAGGAACTGAGTCTTGACGGAGCTGTTGTACCCTCTCTATGTGATATTTTACTTCTTAATTCATTATACATTTATTCTATCATAGTAACACCTCGTTTCTTCTCCACTTATTCTATTCATTCTAATGCTCCGGTATACCTTACAAACTATATATTTACAAAAAGAAAGTCTTAATAGACACTAAACTTTTATGTAATGGTATGCTGTGGTAACAGCCGAAGACTGCACATCTGATCGAGATCCTCAATATTGGTAAGTGACAGCTTCCACTTAGTGGTAATAAACTTTTACTATCATTACAGTTGAATTGTGCGCAGCCACAACAATCAGTACTATTTACAAGTGTTTTGTGGCACTGAATAATAATATGCTAACTACAACTTAATAATAATAGGAAATTCCAATATGATGGAGTTTATCTTTACACACCTGTGCCTTGCACTAGTGTTAAATCTTTTCATTCATCTTAAACTAAGTCATCATTTTCTGAGTTGTAGATTCAATGTCCTGATTGAATTTGTACACAGGATGAGGCAGTAAGCATAGCTTACCCCTCTTCAAAAGAGAAAACATTTTTTTCTATATTTCCAGTTCACCTTTTCCCAGTTATTCATACAAAACAACTTTCTGTTTACAGTTAATCTTACTTTGCCAGAACAGTAACATGGCAAACCAGCTTCAAAAATATGTAAAGAACTCTGAAAATGTTCAACACCATTATCCTTTAACTGCTTTGATTCATAATGACAAACATAATTCTCCCCAACAATGGAAAAAATGTCACCGTTTACATCCTTCAAAATCATCAAACTATCTAATCCATCTACCTTCATTAAAGTCTCTTCCATCCCTTTTACCTGATCAAAGTCACCTGTTCCTTTGATGTCTCTGATATCAAATATTTTTATAGACTTACAACCCTTTTCTACTGATTCATCTGTCTTCGTGTAAGTTTCCACCTGGTTACTTTCATGCTTAAACTCATCTTTTAAGTGAAACCCTTCTTTAACAATTTGTCTATCCTTTACATGATTTACATCACCATTAATTGTAACATCACTCATCTCATATTTTTCCCTTACAGTATTAGGCCTACTATCCTTACTTTCAATTGTATTATTTAATGATTCAGAATGAATTGCATTTGTACTTTGTTCAAACCCTCTAATTACTAGACTCTCATTGCATATCTTCAGTTCCTCATTTATCCTTGTAAACTGTTTTTCCACCCTTTCTACATACTTATCTAACTTTGCCTGTGCATCAGTTTCTGATCTAATTATTCGATCCTCTAAAGACTTTTTCGAGTTTTTTAATTCTTCACTTAATTGTGCTGTAAGTTGTGCTTGTGTATCTGTAAGCTGTGCTGTTAGTTGTGCTTGTGTATCTGTAAGCTGTGCTGTTAGTTGCGACCCAAATTGAAACAGTATTTTCTTTAATGCACCTATAGTGACTGATTCATGTTCGTTATTTCCCACCGAAACTTCTGGGTCTGGTGCACTTATTTCTTGTGATACTACATGACTTTGCTCTGTTGTTAAAAGGTTCTCCACGCGAGTCGATTGTAATTCTGGGGCCAGTAGCGAGAAATCATCATCTATTATGTTTTGTTGACTCACGGAGTCCCTATCAGCAAAGATTTGGCCACTCTCCATATTTTAAACAACAAATTAATATGGTCACTTAATTGTGCTTGTATAATAAAAAACAGGTTCCGGAAAAGATTTGCAAACAACGAAAATTCGAAAGGATAGCTTATGTTAATCTCCAAAAAACGTAAAACTAAACTAATCCTACCCGTACATCGCTTCTGTCACAGTCAACTTCCTTGTTCCTATCACCCAGTTTTTTATTACAAGAATAAAGATAATGGAGTCTTGAAAATACTTAACTTTAAGTATTTCGTGGCTGGCGGTCGAACTTTAACTCGTCTCAGCTGTTGTCTTCTCTGCTGGTTCACACTCGGCCGCTAGTAGCGCTGCGTGTTTCCAAATTCCAAGGATTCTGCTCTCTTCTTTCTTGTTGTTGTCTGCTGTATCCTCAAATTCATAAATTCACGTAGTTTTTTTTTTTTTCTTCTTCTTCTTGCAGCACCTAAGTCCACTGCACGGTCTGCCATGTCGTATTTCTTAAATAGCATTTAGTTGCTTATTCATTAAGAAATATGCCGTGTTGTATTTATATTGTGATTCTGTTTATATTATTTTGGAAGATATCTTTTATGCAGCTTAATCAAATAATTAATCTTTTAGTTTTACTCTTCACAACATAAATCACAACTTTTATTTTAAATTAAATACATTCATTAAATACATTATCGGACTTCGTCCTAACAAGCTCTCCTTAGCTGCTGCTGCTCTAATCTCTTAGTCTCTCTCTCTGTGTATTTCCCGTTGTTATGGAAACTTCCTTAAGAGTACTAACTGGCCGGTGGCATGGAACGCCTACCTCAAAGATGTTATTGTAGTATCGGTAATGCTACAATGTCCTACAGCGAATTCAAAGATTTATTTTTGAAATCATTCTGGTCACATAAACATCAGAATAAAACTCGAATGAGATTGTACCAGGGTAAATATGAACCATGGCAAATTCTTCCATGGAGACGTACGTGGAATATTTAATAGTACTGTCGAGATATCTTGACCAGCCGATGTCGGAATCGGAATTTATTTCTGCGGTTGCTACACACTTTTCTCCGTTGGTTCAAGCCCACATAAATCCGGCAATCATAACAAATGTTTCTCAATTTTTGGAAACACTAAGAAACTTAGATAGCATCGGAGAAAGAGCCACACATGGGCACGAAAGAAAGGGGGACCAAACAAACTATCAACAGAATGGGAGTCCGAACAATAACAGGGTAGGTTATAATAAAGACAAGCATCGTCCTTATAATAGTAATAATCAAAACCCACAAACATTCCGAAAAGACAATAAGGGTCATTGGAATGGCGAAAATCGTCCGGGCGGTAAAACTCAATACCAAGGAGTAAAGCAGGATGTAAATGCTATAGTAATTGAAAACCGGACCGATATGGGGTCACAAGAAAGCTTTTCAGTACCATCTACTGAACCGTGTCGAGACATTTCAACAGTAGAATCCTTTAAACAATGAGAATTTCATGGGGATGCCGAGGCGGTTAATGAGATTTGCATTAACAGCCTTAGCTATTGGAGAAGTGAGGGCCCTGAAAATGCTAATAATGACGGGGACGTTGTACAAAGTGACGGGTCTGTTTCAAGAGCGAGGTGTCCCCAAATTAAAGCCAATGTGTATGGATTAGATACTACGATCCTTCTCGATTCTGGATCACAGATTACGGCGGTATCCCAAAAGTTTATGTTGCATTTAAGAGCAAAGAAACCAAGGTTAGAAATCATTCCGGCCCTTGGGATAGCGCTTGTCCCAGCTTTCGGAGCAAGGGAGAAAAAAGGTAACTCATCAGATACTGATACCGATAAAGATTGCTAACAACGTTCTTACGCTGTCCGCAATAGTGATCCCCGGATTGGCGAAAGAAGCTATCATTGGTTGCGATGTACTTGAGAAACAACGAGTGATAATGGATTGGGGAAATGGAACTATTCATAATCTAGTGCCAGAAGCGGTACCGTGGATACATGCGGTAACTTCTAATACCGGAAGTCAAAGCATGGCAATCGTTGCTAAGAAAGAGGTGATACCGGAAACTTTCCAGGATGAAAATATTTTCATATGTGCCTTGTCGGACGAAAGGCAAATCATTGCCGACGTGTTAAGGAAAAATGTTGAGAAAAATGAATGTTTAATAGGGCCACAAAAGGAGAGATTGCATTCTTTATTAGAAAAAAACCTACAAGCTTTTTCATATAGACCGGGAAAGATAAAAGGTTTTATCCATAAGTTTAGAGTCACAGATACGAATCCTTTAAAGGACATACTTACGGAGTGCCCCAGAAACTTAGACAACCCGCTAGGGAGGCAATTGCTGCATTAGAACAAAATGGGATAATTATTCCGAAAGCCTCCAAACATCTGAATTCGATCACTTTTGTGACGAAACGGGATGGAAAGCTCAGGCTCTGCCTAGATGCCCGTATGCTAAATCTTAGAATCGAAGCAGACGGAGAGCGATCAGAAAGAATCCCGGATTTGATTACGCGATTCCACGGCAAGCGTTGGCTGTCTACAGTAGATGTGACGTCAGGCTTTAATCAAGTGGAACTCGAAGCTAGTTGTCAGCCGTACACGGCATTTGTATTTGAAGGTCGTCAGTTCTGTTTTTGTCGCGTGCCTTTCGGGTTGCTCGATTCTTCAAGTTCATTCATTAGGGCAATGAATTACATATTGCCGCCGGAAGTCAAAGAATTTTGCACAGCATACGTCGATGATCTTTTAATAGCGTCAGAGACTTTCGAACAGCACGTGTTGCATTTGGAAATGTTGTTTGATGTAATCATTAAGAGTGGTTTAACATTACGCCCGGACAAAACGACACTATGCACGCACAAAGTTGAATACTTGGGTTTTCTAATCACGCCAGAGGGGGTGACGCCTTCTCCGGAGAAAATTCGTGAAATAATAGAAATGCCAGCACCTACCAAACTGAAGGAGTTGAGAAGTTTCCTGGGTATCTGCGCGTATTATAGGGGGAATATTCCAAATTTTGCCAAGATACTTCAGCCCCTATATGAGTTATTGAAGGCAGGTAAAAGATGGGAATGGCAGGAACCACAACAGGAGGCATTTTCTGCCATAAAAAGGATGTTCGAACGAGACATATGTTTGGCTCACCCTGATTTCTCTAAACCATACTACTTTGTACACAGATGCCAGCATTTTGGGTGTGGGGTGCTGTTTACAACAGCGAGACGATCGAGGAAATTTGCGTATTATCGCGACTGCTAGTCGTACGCTTAAACCAGCAGAAATAAAATATTATGTTAGTGAATTAGAAATGCTTTCTATACATTTTGCGGTACAAAAATTTAAGTCCTACTTGTGGGGATGTAAGACTTATTTGCGGACGGATCACCAAGCCCTTACCTTCCTACGAAATGCTAGATTTACAAGTAACAGGATAGCGCGCTGGGCCATGTTTTTGCAAGAATTCGATATTGACATTGAATATTGTAAAGGCTCGGAAAATGTTCTAGCGGACTGGATCAGTCGTCACCCTAGAGAAAGGGATTCTGACGAAATACGACTTGAGCAGCCAAATGAAATACTGATCGCGGCTATTACCCTTGCGGATGGGACAACCTCCACAAGCCTTAGACAGCAGTTGATCATAGCACAAAAGGAACAAACAGACATACGAAAGGTACGTGATTTCCTCATGCTAGGAATCAATGGCGAAGAGCCGCATGTGAGAAATACGGCAATGTTGAGCACAATGGAGGGCGATGTATGTTTTCGGAGGACCGACGCTTGTAGTCGTTGGAAAATTTGGCTGCCGAAATCGATGAATGGAAAAATAGCACAAATGTATCACGTACAGTATGGGCATCCTGGTACTGAGAGGTTGTACCAGATGATAAGGGCGGAATACCACGGCAAGGCATTGAGTAAGAGTGTCGCCTGGTGCGCGCGCTCCTGTGACGTGTGCCAAAAAGTGAAACATCCCAATATAAAGAGTGCAGGTCCTTATGAACCCATAGTGCCAGACGGACCTAATCAATTACTATGTGTCGACCACTTCGGGCCAATTCCTGCTGGTCAGTTTGGATTTCAACACATATTCCTAGTTTTAGATGCCTTCACGAAGTTTGTCAAACTATACCCGGTAGCTCGCTTGAACACTAAGGGTTCAATCCGCATCATTTTAGAAAAGTATGTTCCGCTTTGTGGGAGACCTAAATTTCTGCTTTCAGATCATGGGTCCGTATTTAGAAGTCCTAGATGGAAAAAGGCACTAAGTGACGCCGGAATTCGAGTAGTTTTCTGTTCGATTCGGAATCCAGCTTCAAACCCCAGCGAACGGTACATGCGTCAGCTGAGTGTGTATATAAGAGTTTTAATTGGCCCAAAACACGCGTCTTGGGTTAAGCATCTGTCTAAGATAGAGGAATTTTTCAACAATACTGTGAACTGTTCAACATCTTTTAGACCTGTTGATCTTCAGTTTAAGAGCAGGAACAAAACGCTGTCGGAGAAGTTGATACGTCATCCGAGGTTGGATCTTCCTTTAAATTATGAAGAGAATGTTCGAAGGGCGCATGAGTTTTTGCTTGAAAAGGCCTCAAAGAGGAAAATGATTCACGATAAACAACCAACACAAACATATAATATAGGACAGCAGGTATTGTTAAGAAACAGTCGTCCTTCCGATCCAGAAAAGAAACTGATATCAAAATTCTTCTGGCTATTTAACGGGCCTTTCATTATAGATCAGATCGTTGCAAACAATTCTTACATAGTAAGAGACGGTGATAAGACAATCGGACCCATAAATGCGAGAAGTCTAAAAGCATATATTTCCGCGTAATCGCATAAAATGTCGGAAGTAAGTAATTATTTCTTGTGTAAAAGGTAAGAAGTTTTAACACCAGCGTTCGAAGGTTGTAAATGGAAACCGAAATTGAAAGTTTATAGTAGCGAGATCGCATTAATGAAATGTGAGTCTTTAGGTCTGTAAAATTGTTGTGTTGTGCACCAGTTGCGAAGAAGCTTCTTGGGCATGTTAATTTTGTGATTGACTTTACGGTTGTGCGTACTGTAAGAGTCTAAATAGTATTGGTAATGGTGTTAGGTTACGGGCTACGATAGTCGTAACTAAATTTGGATGTAAAGATGCATCAAGTCATACCTTGCATTGGTAAGAGCTGCGAATATGTCGTGTGAAGACTGCCGCAGATTTACTTTATTTTGCCACAGAATTACGTTTAATTTGTCGCAGACACCAAAGGATAAATATTTCAAAGATGTCGCATTTTCAAAAAGAAAAGACAGGACATTAGGTTTCACTATACAATACTCTTGAACTTGTCACAAAACATACGTGAATACATACAAAAATGAACAAGGATGAACCTAGAACACTAGAAACACGATTATGTGATATAATGGGACTAAATCGTAAAGGGTAAGAAAATGTATCCCGCTCATATGTAAGTTTTCATCGCTATAAGCAAGGTGATGTTGTTTAATCCCTGAATGAAATGCCATATACGCAATCTGATATGAAAAGCCAGCGAGATTGGTAATCTCCTAAGAAAGTTGGTTCAGTTTTTTTTGTTAACAGGCTGATTAAAAATATTATGTCATACTGTTGGTTATAGAGCTCACAAAAATATTGTAGTGTATCAGTCCTTTTACTTTCAGCAATTTATAATAATATAGAATCTTTTGTAGAGAATCTGAATGCAATTTAGATATAGTAATAATTGTGTATAAACATGAATAGGTTAAGTTGTGCCCAGAATGAATGTTGATTGCAAGCGTGTTTGTGATTTTGTGACTCCAGAGAGGATGGACCATCGCACAAATAGTTTCATGAAACGTTATCTGATAACTGCACTAAAACGCGACTGGTTTTATTTTATTTAAAAGAGGATAATCTTTACATATTGTTAAAGCCGGGATTTAAATTCCTAGAACGAGACTGTCGACTGAAAAGGGTGTCAAATTTAGTTTAGTACAATAAGAAGTTTTAATTGGATTTGTATTCTATAATCTAGAAATTCGCAGACACGTAATGTTGATAGTTGCAGAAGATGCAATTTGAATTCAAATGCATAAGCAATACTGATTACCAGTACGAACATTAAAGTAAGACGGGGATCAGCAAAGCATGGAAATTGTTCAATTTGTTTGATTACAAATTTTTTTTGTATATAAAAAAAATTTGGTTTCCAAGGAAGAGGAGTAATGTGGTATGACATAGAGCCACATTCACGTGCGATTTCTGGCTAACGAAACAAGGCTCGCATTACGCTGGCTTAGGACACTGCAGGACAGGGGTCAGCGAATTCAAGTGCATTTCGGCGAATTCTCCATTCAGGCTGGAAGAAAGACGAAACACAAGGGGACTTGCCAGTTTGTAAAGGCAGATTTACGACCTTTCACTGCTCAGTATGGGGTCGGCCGCAGTTCGGCGGACAGACAGTGTTGACGGGCGAGATGTATATCGCGTGACCAATGCAGAAACGTGATAAAGTCAAGACACGCCAAATTAGAGATTCTGTGAGTGCTCACTGCGTAAAAATAGTAAAACCGAGTGGACACGAAAGAAAACGACAGTTTCCGAAGAAATTCTCAAACCCCGTCGAAGGAATGATGTTTTGAACCAGAGAGTGTGCTTGGAGGGGCGAATGTTTTGCCAATAGCATTAAGTTTATAGAATAGTTCTTATTTTTTTGTATAATCTTTGTTTCATGTCCGCCAATGAGGATAGAGACAGGAACGTCTACATCAACGATAGGACAAGAGAAAATCGGCTAGAGGAGGAGAAGAGCATGCCGAGGTTTTAAAAGGTGCTGCGAGATGCTCTTGGTGGTCTTTCTGCGTCTTTCTGGTCGGGTCGTCTTTTGGGTCTGACCGATTCCTGTTCACTTGTGCTGGCGCACAAGAACGACCCAGAAAGCCGACAGCATATCATGCGATCGGTTGTGTCTGCATTTTGAGTCACAAGGTGACAAATAAATTCAGTGTGGGCTCGGAGTTTGCTGACTTCGCCAATGCCGGACAGACGGTAAAAGACAAACATTGCAGCAGTTAGTAATATTGTGTTTGCACTCTACCCAACATAACGCTCTGAGCGGAGAAGTCCGCACGATAAGAGTTCTCACTCTCCGATAGATAAACTGAGATATTAGCCGTGGCATTATTTTTTTTTACTTGATTCAGTTGTTTCTGTGATTGAAACGGACATTAGCAACTATCAGATAGTCTCATTACGTGTCTTGCCGAAGACTGTAAACTGTTATTTTATATATGGAAATCTGAACGGATATTTTGTCGTTTTGTATTGCTTAATTTAGTGGCCATTAATGTAGGGCAAAGGTGTTGTTTGTAAATAATTTTGATTGTGTATATTTATTAAATTTAAATTCACCTTATGCCTGTTGGCCTTCTTTCAGAGAATATATATATGGTCAGGTTATGACTTTTCCATCCTTATTAGTAATTTTAAATCATTTTGAGAACCCTTTTCAATCCACAATATAAATACTCATATGCTTTTGGTAAAATTAAAATAAATATTAATTACCATTCAGTACAGCGGTACACCGTACCCGCTTCAATACCTAACCGAAATCAATAAATGAGATATCGATTTAAATATTAAATTGTCTTCTATGGTCACATCATATTTTAAGAAAAAACTTTCTCCAAATTCAACCCTTAAGTGGCAAAAATATCATTATTTCTCAAGACTTTTTTTTTACCTTGCTTGATTACTAACCGAAATCGATTAATGAGGTATCATTTTAAAGATCAATGTAGCTGCTTTGGTCACACCATATTTTATAAAAGGAATTTTTTGGAATTCGACCCTTAAAGGGCAAAAGTATCAATATTATTTATTCAACTTGTTGTTTTTTTTTTATTATTACAAGCAATTTATCTTCTACGATACGTAGCCGAAATCGATAAATGACATATCGTTTTAAAAATTAAATTCTCCAGCTAGGCAAAATCATAAATTAAGATAGAATTTTTCTGAATTTGGTGCTTAAAGTGGTAGTGCGTACGAGACTGTTCAGCGCCAAGTCGCCAGATTGCAGCAGCGGATATCACAGAGATGTCAATAAAGTTTTTTTTATTCAATAAGTAACTTTTCGGATTTTTTTTTTTTTTTTTTTTTTTTGTGTTCCGGAAACACAGTCGTTTTGTTGAAAAATTCCAATGTAAACATTTTATTCGCACAGCAACAAATATTTCAGAGATGTTGATACGTTGTGTGCATTTTGTTCAGGTTGGTTTTATTCTGTTAAGGTCAGTGACAGTTTGTCATAAGTACAGAGTGTTTTAAATTTTCCTAACAGTTTTGTAATATGTTGCGAGTATTTTGATGCTTACCTATTACACTAAAAAAATATATATTTGCTAAAAAAAAGTACGGTTCTACTTTTCATTATATTACAAGCTTTCAAACTCACTATTCATCGCATTTTATTCGATAAATTTTCGCACGGGTCGTCTAGTAAAATTATAATGAAGTTGCCATTATAAGAAATTTCTCTGTAATTTCTGGTTTAATTTCCTCCTACATTTCAAATAATGTTACATTCGCTTCCAAAAGTATTTCACTCAACAACAATACAGTGAGGAGACAGCTTTAAATTCGAATATTGATCAGAAGGAATGGATTATGCGACATGAATTTCAAGCAGTCCTTCTGCTTGCGGATATATTCATGGAAGTTGACGTAGCGGGTGTGGGGGGAAAGCAAAGTTGCAGACCCGGTCGGAATGGTAATTTAACAGGCGTCGTTCGGCACCGTTAAAATTCGCAATATACTGCGGCGCCCAGCCGTCCGCCATCTTGCAGGGTTTACGCCCCTGGCAGGCGTTACGAGCGCCTGGTGCCGCGGGCTGCATTCTCTCAGGCGGAGCAGAGCCGTGCAATAGCTGTTACACTACCATCTGAACTCGGCACCACTGTGTGCGTGCCTTTCGATAATCTCATAAAAATTTATCTGTATCGTAAAATTAGGCACTTGTAGGTTTAACCGCTGGATGATGTTGGTAATATGTTGATGTTACATATTAGATTTCTGACGTGTCCACGTCTTAAAACTATGCCCCTTTTGTTCAGAAAGCGAGTGTCATGATATTTTTCTCTCGGGTACGAGACAATCACTTGATAATAAGCAGTAAGTGAAATATCAATGTAGGAAAGTGCAAATCGGTCCTTTGGGTTTGTGGTCCACAATCTTATTGTTCTGACATCATCACGCCGAGGTGACAACCACACTGTGAACCTATAATTTCGAGTGGTTTAGTATACTTAAGCTTGTCCCATTGACAGCAGTTGGCGGCCCTGGTAGCGTAGGGGCTAGCGAGCTGGCCTCACGTAGCAAAGGTCACCGGTTCGAGTCCGGCCGAGGCATGGGTGGTTTAATCAAGTCTTGTGTCTGTCCTGGTTGTCCATACTGAGAAGTAAACGGTAATTATGATAATGTAGTACGCATACACTTGAAGAAACAAAAGAACTTGCAGCTGGCTATATGTCTGACATGGCAAAAACCAATTTTAAAAATAAACAAAAAAAAAATCATTTCCGGCACTGTGGTGGCGTCCGACGCTGATACGGGATTAACTGGTTCGAATCCTGATGGTGGAAAAATTTTCATCATCAGGACTTGGTGGGTACGAGAGGTGATGGTGCACGATGTCTAATCGCCAGACTGTCCTAGGTTTAATAACAAATTTTTCCGCAGTGCGTATGGAGAGGGAACATACGGTAATGCCGATAGTGATTTGTAAGCCTTTCACAACTAATAAGTATATTAAAAATCATGTAGAATTATAATAAAAAGCGTATCACTGATGCTAATGTCGCCCACTTTTGAAAAGCAATAGCCTACGCCAAAGAGTGGAAATCTGGAGACTAGACATCAATTTTAACTTCCTTTCCCAAAATTAAATCCATGTTGTTATACACTGAAGAGCCAAAGAAACTGTTATAGACATGCGTATGCAAACACAGAGATATAGAAACACTCAGATTACGGCGCTGCGGTCGGCAACGCCTATATAAGACAACGGGTGTCTGGCGCAGGGGTTAGATCAGTTACTGCTGCTACAATGGCAGGTTATCACGATTTAAGAGAGTTTCGGATTTCAATGATAGGCCAACGAAACATCATCGATATGGGCTTTCGGAGCCGAACGCTCACTCCTGTACTCTTGCTGAGTACACGACACAAAGCTTTACTCCTCGCCTGGGCCCGTCAACACCGACATTGGACTGTTGATGATTGGAAACATGTTGCCTGGTCTGACGAGTCTCTTTTCCAATTGTATCGAGCGCATGGACGTGTACGGGTATGGAGACAACCTCATGAATTCATGGACCCTGTATGTCAGCGGGTGACTGTTCAAACTGATAGAGGTTCTGCAATGGTGTGGGGCGTGTGCAGTTGGAGTGACATGGAACCATTGATACATCTAGATACGAGTCTGACAGGTGACACGTACGTACGCATCCTGGCTGATCACCTGCATCCAATCATGTCCATTGTGAATTCTGCCGGACTTGGGCAATTCCAGCATGACAATGCGATACCCCACACGAATTGCTACAGAACGCTCCAGGATCACTCTTCTGAGTTTTAACCCCTCCGCTGGCCACCAAACTCCCCAGACATGAACATTATTGAGTATATCTGGGATGCCTTGCAACGTGCCGTTCAGAAGGGATCTCCACTCCCTCGTACTCTTCCGGATTTATGGACAGCCCTGCAGGATGCATTGTGTAAATTCCTCCAGCACTACTTCAGACATTAGTCGAGTCCATGCCACGTCGTGTTGCCGCACTTTGGTTTGCTCGTGGGGACCATACACTATATTAGGCAGGTGCACCAGTTTCTTTGGCTCTTCAGTGTAACAGCTGAAAATAAGCTGAGGATGAGTTTAAAATTCCATGTTTTATCAAAAGCGGCCGAAAGTGTATCACGAAAACGGAGAAATCATGAATCAATGATTTTCGAACTATTGTGCCCGCTAATGTCTGAAAACACTTAGCAGTTAAATTGATAGACAGAACTTCCTCCATTTTAGAGGGGTATGTCCTCACAATGAGCATCATTGTGAAACAGGAATTAAGGGGCAACATAACATAGTGAAGGAACTTTTTTTTTTTTAATGGTAATCGAAAGAAGACAATTGCTTCCATACTCACATGCATCTGAGGAATATTATGTTCGTTCTCATATCATATCACGTATCAGTGCAAACAGCAGGCACATTTAAATACGAAGGCGCTCTCGAATGCGGTATCTGCCCCATTTAATAACCTTCCTACACAAGTATGTTATTACCTCTTTCAATACACTATATCGAAACATATTTTATAAGACACTCCATTTAACTGGTTTATGTATAAAATATGTCTAAAATAATAAATAACTTGTGTTTTAAACTCATTTAAAACCACAAACAGGGCTACAAAGGAATTTGTGAATCAGACCGAAGATCATATATACAAGCGACATTTTATTTAAAGAAAGCTTTGCAATGTTTAAGCAAAAAAGTTTGATAGTTTTATTTCCACGAAGGAGCACTCTGGTTTTTAAACCCAATAACCCACTCTACGTTTCACTTGTGACTTGTGCTGCGTTTTGACAGAAGCAGGAATTTTTATATTCTTTTCGCAAAAATGATTCGGAGCTTCGTTTATATGAATACCAGTCGTCACATGAAATTTGAGATTTATACTGTTAATCCACAGATAAGCTATCAAAGGAATTTTCGACACTGCCAACAACTTCGTTCTCGTACCGAGTCAAATTATGGACCTCCCTCTTAAATCAATTATTTCTCAATTAGCACAACGCCAGTGGTGCAATGAAATTAATACAATGCGTGAATTGCGTTCAAGAAAACATGCTTACTAATTTGTAGAAATGTTTATCTTTAATTTATCAGCTTTCAAACTTCACATAAAAAAGAGACATACCCTATTTTATCTACCGAATGTTAAGGACACTAAAACCATTTCTTGTCGATCAACATTTACTGCAACTACGAGAAAAATTTGACAGAAAGAATCGTAGTCGCAAAACATAATTACATCTCGTAGTCTAAAATAGAATTTAGACTATAACGCCACGCATCGGAATGAAATGTAACTAAAAACCTTAAAATCCATCTAAATGGCATATAATGTGAATATGGTCTTAATGTGTCAAGTGTTTTGTCAGTGATGATACTGATCTGTACATTATTACTCCACTCGACCTACTGTTTTGTAACCCTGGCTGTAAATACCCTTAACACTAAGCATTCCTCAAAACTGCTTATTAAATGATTTTGCATGTTTTTGATGCAATAACCTGTTACAATATCAATGACAAAACTCA
Organism: Vandiemenella viatica; assembly: GCA_031002005.1. Lineage (NCBI taxonomy): Eukaryota > Metazoa > Arthropoda > Insecta > Orthoptera > Morabidae > Vandiemenella > Vandiemenella viatica. The sequence continues at coordinate 135,315,712 of JARYHS010008075.1, forward strand.
CTTGTAACTATAATGAATAAAATAATAATTTTTAACAATAATTTATTTTAATTCTAATTGATAAACAATGGTTTTATGCTTTTCAATGTTGTGCATAAAAATATATCAGAAAGTTTGCCAACGCGTGAACATCCAACATACAATTATCCATGAGAAAAATATTGATTTTCTAATTCCAATCCACATATTTGCATTTATTGTCCGTAATTTTTTAACTGTTGATGTAAACGCCAATCGAATTTTAGGAATTTCAAACGTTTAAATTGAACTGATGTATCAACAGAGCAGGATCCAGGATTTGGGGGGGGGGGGACAAACTTGGGCACTCTCCCGGGCGGCAACTTCAGGAGGGCTCCACTACTGCCCCGGACGGCGGCAATGGGGGTAGTTACAATCCAGGTGTCGTGACAATAAGGGCAGAAAAATAATGTTCAAAGAGGGCGGCAATCTCATGGTTTTTGCGCCTGCTCGGAAAATGCATAGATCCGCCACTTGACAACAATACATTCTCTCCCTTGAATTTACTATTTAAAATTATAGTCTTAATTATATTGGCCATGTGAATTCTGTTGAAAAACGAAAATACTGCTGTTATGAACTGCATGTTGTAACGCGATCGACTTAAATTGTAATTGTTGCAAACAATCACTTATCATAATCTTATTTACTCACGATTAATTAGAAACAAAGATAATTGACATCTATGCTTCATAGTTTATTACAAAATAAGAATTATCGTCTACTCGAACGCGCGAATACCACTGTGATGTTTAGGTAGGCCTAAATTAAATATTACTCGCACTTATCACGTTTAACTAACGTATTCTGTTTTATTTTAATGCACCTACTGCAGTTAACAAATCTCATGAAATAAATAAAAGTACTCAAAAAAAAAAACAAAAGAGAATCAAAACAGTAGTAGTAATCTTTGGTGAGCAATGCTTCTCAAATACAAAATTATCTGTGGAATCGTGGTTAACCTAACCTAACTGCAAACATAGGAACTACTTTTCAGCACCACCTATCGGAATGAATTAATTAATTAATTTTTTTAAAAAACCACACTTTTCGTGCCACTTGCACATTTCGTGTGAATATGGCCTGCATTCTTCGAGCAGTTTGTCCGTGATTATGTGGTTTACGCACACCTGTGCTTTTATATTTAAAAATTAGAGATGATTCTAGTTGAAAAATTGTCTATTTCATTTACTTTTATCTATTCGTTTAATCTCAGAGCCTTTTCGCCCGGGTGGAATGGGCATCGTTAGTGAGAAGCAGTTACAAGAGAGAATCCGATTTTACACTGTAGTTAAAAATTTCTTTTTGTATCTATACTAAGGTCACCATTTAATTGTTTTTGTTTTTTTCCATGTAGATTTTTTTTACTCTGATTTGACCACCAGTCATACTAGACGTGAGAATCCAAACAAGTGCAAAATGTTCGACTAACACAAAAAAACAGTGAATTAGCTACCTTAGCAAACATACAAGGAGTAATGTTGAACCACAGCATCAACTCGGGTTCTATAAAAGTGCAAATAGTGCTGTTCCCAATGAGCATTTAAATTCCTTCTATCAAATTCTCACTAATGATGCCTCACTCGACAAGGACGAAATGCGACTGATATCAAATTATTTTAAAATAGTTGTTAATAGACGCCGTTTCATTTACAAACACTTAAGAAGCAACTGCCGACGAACAACCAACAACAAATTTATTGGTGCTGGTATTTCCCGATTCATAGAAAACTTAGCAACTATTTAGGGTTTTTATTATATAATATCAGTATAACTATTACATCGCTGCTACCATGAAATGTGCTGCAGAATTCGGAATATTTTCGAAATGAGCACAATAGTCTGAAAGCTTTGCGCTGTAAATAGCTTACAGCTTCGAAGCATTTCCACAGTTGGCTAATCAGGCAGACGTAATCTATACTATGATTTCGAAGGACCACTCCTCACTCAACTCGATAGCTAATAGATGGAGATGAGGCTGACGTCATGCTCGGTGTTCATTTCCAAATTAACAGTCGCCAGAGATTTTATTAGAAATTCGAGATTATGTGCGCAATTTAATAGATAATCAACTGGAAGAATTGATTGAAAAACAGCGAAAAATGGAGTCAGAGACCGCCTTCGAAACATCACTTCAAATTTACATGCTGTTCCGGTGGAAAGCTTTCAGCAACATTTCATGGCTAAAAAACTATGGTAAAACTTGACGGCAGAAAAAACGTGGATCTACTATTCACCAAAATGTCGCCAATGAAAACAACATAAATATTTAAATTATTAATGGACTCTGTTGTAATGACGATTGTCAGTTCTCATTCTGATGTAGCTAAATTTCAGTTTAATAAAAAATTTCTCTAGTATTACTGTTTAACTGAAGATTATACACTAAGGTTTATTTGGATTTTCTTAGCAATTTCATTTTCGGTCTTTGTTCCTGTTCACTGTACGTGGGTAGTAACGAAATTTAAGGTAGACAATAGATATGCCATCTGAACAAATATTTTGGCAAATTATTTCTTCGCAGTTGTTTAAATATTAAAAAACGCTGATAATTTCGAGCATATAGCAACATCTCTGGCCACTACAGACACGTTGACCAAAGCTAATACGTTAGTTTGATTAGTAGTCTTTGTTCGTATTCATTGCAGTTGTAACGAACGCGCCTTGTGACTGCGAGTTACCATAACATATTTTATTTCACATATGAGCGCTATAGACAGGCGGTTGCTGCGAACGGCAGGTAAGGCTCACATCAGGTATGCCAGCCGCCGGGTACCTGGAATCAGGGAGAGGCTTTTGCTTCGTTGGCCCGATTCTGGGCGAGGAACGGAGAGTCAGGGCAAAGTCACATGATGGCGGGGAACAGTATTGGCCAATCAGATGAACAGAATAATCTAGAAGCCCGGAAAAATACTGTAATTTTCGTATTTCATGTGGTACGGAGCATGAGACGAGAGAGGCATCCTGTGCCAGCCTGCGAGTCGAATCTGGTTGAATTTGATCCTGTCTGCACTGGCTGTTCGATGGTAGGCCTGCTGTTTGGTCGAACGTGATATGCTGAATTCGGACGCCAGCAGATTTTGTTTGAACTCAGGCCAAGGCATTTCTGAGGACTTGTGCTACACTGGATTACGGCAGAACTGACATGGTAACAGCATAAGGTTTCTTGCATATTATCCAATGTGTGGCGTCAGAAGACTCTACAAATGGTAAATACGCATCGCCAGTGAATGACTCTGTGCTAGTCTGATTTCGAGTCCATAGCATTGCCCAGCTGCGATCCTGTTATGTCAAATCCTACGAGATAAGATCTGTCTCACCGAATGAACTGTCCATAGTCTGGAGCATTTACTTCATAATTAAACATTTAGAACATTGAATTTTAATTCTTTAATTCTGGGTATTTTTATAAAATATCCTGGCATCTACAAAAGTGAAGCTCATTCATTTTTTTAAAAAAAGTAAATCTTAAATCAAGATTGTATATTTTCATGTTAATATTGGAAATGGTAGGGAATTTTTATGGAGTATTTAATTTGCTTTACAAGAATTGTTAGTTTGCATAATTGACACCTTGTTGAAACAGAGCATTGCATAGTTTTGAATAATCTATTTAATTAACGTTAACCTAAATACGCCTGTTTGTATATTATGAGAGGAGCAACCAGTAAAAGCAATGATGATTTCTTACGTAAGTTCTTCCTATCCATATTAAAATTCAATCAATATAATAGTATTAATTAAATTTCAATACTGTAATTGAAACCAGAAACCTTACAGCGGGTGTTATTTGGTTATTTAAAGTGAATATCAGATTTCAGATATGCCACCTGACTTAACAGTCCTATCTCTCGAGGATTTGGTTTTAATAAAGGTCAAGAAATCAATTGGCAGAGTACTAATTAAATTTTCTTGTCTTAACATTTCAATTTGTATTAAATATGTCAGTTTAGCTAAAAACTTATGGTTCAGATTTATGGATGGAAAAAAGTGGAATAGAATTGTACTTTACAATTCAATAAAGTCATTTCTACCGCTACCATTTTTCAATCACTACTGTCACACCGCTCGTCCTTGTTAAAGTAAGCATGTAGGTATTTACATTGTACATAAAACTTGAGGTTACGTCAGACTTGATGTTAAGGCTATGAGAAGATTTCTTTGCGTTTTACTTTGGGCGTGTGTTCGCTGTAGCTTCATAATTACGTAATTTTCGGTGCCATCTTTAGTTATTTTGTAGGATCTTCACTGTATGTGTTTAATACTTCTATTATTCAATAACGTCTTCACCGAATTGTGTTGTGAAACCACAGTCAGCTGACCAGTACAGATGTTTTCGCACCTGAGGAAGACGACTGAACTAATCGTCGAAATATGGTGTTTTCACAACACAATCCCGCGGCACACCCGAGAAGACATTATTGCAATTATACTCCGGCAATGTCTCCATTCTTACATCACGTCAATTATTATTTCTAAGTCCCTTCAAACTCAAAACATTTTATTCAAATTTGGCAGAGGGAACTCTTTGGTCAGGTAAGGTCAGGTCAAGCTTTAGTGACCTTTGACCCTACAAAGTACTATTCTAGACCCGTAAACATGGTCACGGGTTTACACTAGTTTACAAGTAACTATATAGCAAGTTGTTCGTAAGGCATCACATTCCTTGCGGGAATCTACAAGCAACTGCAGGAGTGATAACGCAACCAAATATACATCTGTTCCGGTACGTTCAAACGACTGTAATGACAATATTTTAAGCACTGTTGTTTTTATGCTTGCATATGAGAAATACGCCATTTTGAACCTTCCGTCGAGATCAAGTTGATAACCCGTGTTGTTAGTGATCGAGTGGTGGTGGAACCAATGGACACTGCGAATGGCGTCACTCCCTCACAGTCCGCTCGGTCGCGTGGGAAGCGCAGCTGTCCAGAGTCCAATGACGCGCATCCACCACGCTGCGTGGGCAGGCTGAGCCTCTGCCATCCAAAACCCACGGCGGGCACAGTGTCTGTTTCTTAATTTCAAAGAACAGCTAGTAATTGCCCTCAAAAAATATTTCCTCATTTTTGTGTGTTTATGAAACTGTCTCCCACCAATATACTTGAGTTGCTGTGACATGCTAAATAACGTGTCGTACGTATTCTCAGTACTCTGGTGCCCGTAGGGACTGTAACGCACAGAGTAAAGATTAGTTTTGGTGTTAACCATCCTGCGTCATTTACATTTTTGTGATTTCATGAGTACAGAGGTTGATGTACTTTGTCTGGCAAACATTTCTGCCGATTCTCTTTAATCGAAACATCTATTAAATATGCTGTGCTGCCTCTCGTTGCAGCTAGGCACCGCCTTGTAAACAACAACTAGAAAGGGGACAACGTACGGTTCACAACATAGTCAAAATACTCAATCAATTTTATAATTTTAAAAGTTGTGTTATGAACTATAAACATACTGAAACGTTTTTAAATGATCGTTTACATGCTTATTTTTTTCAATTAAGAAGAAAGTGTAATTCGTAGAATATTTCCGTGAAACGTGGAACAGAATAATAACAACGCAATTATTTCATATTCCATTAATAGTTTCACCGAAAAAAAACTTGATATTGTACAGTGACTCAGCATCGGTCAAATGGTTTTCCCTTGAAATATTAGATTTTGATCTCGATTTTTGTTGCTAGTAAAAATAAAACTATAGATACAAAATAATGTTTAAACTACTGAATTTGGTTAAATAAACGGTAAATATTATTAAAAACGTTTACCCTAAGAGGAGAATTTTCAAGTGTGCGCACGCCATTCAGCGTTGTAAAACAAAGATATCGTTCATTAAAGGATTGAAGAAAATAGTGATGCTATTTGCTACATTATTCACAGTCCTCTAGGACTTTACTAAGTGCAATAAGGACTTTATTCAGGTTTTTCATAATAAGTTCCGTATAATGCATGCTTAGCGTAATGTTAAAATTCGCACCTAGGGTAAACTGTTGCAACGGAGTTTCCCAGTTCAAGAACTACACCTCGCAACGCGTCAAGGTATAGCACCAGAGGAGACATTTCGGCAGGAGCTTTATATATACAGGCTCGGAGATAGATCGAGGCTTTTTCATCAGTTATTACAGTGTAGGTGTGTTATAATCTACATCAGACTTGAGAATAGTGTCTGTGTCTGCGTTCGCCATTTTTAGTTGTTGGAAGTAAGCGCTGGTGTTTCACTGAAGCCTTTTCCAAGTCACTCCAGATCAGGTTTTTTTCGTAACGTGCCAAGTTTATTGAAAGTAATTAGAAGATGACATTAGTCAGTTTATGAAAGTGAAAGTACAAATTCAATTAGTCGTCGACTCTCAAATTATTGCGGAGCTGAAAATTGCACAAATATTCCGCTGTTTAGGCATCGTGGACTCTGGCCAATTTAGAAGCAATAAATAGACCACAAAGTATTTTAGAAGTACGTGTGTTATTTCATCATAGTGCAACTGTTTTTTGACACACGATTATAAATTATTCACATAATTTCCAATATTGCTCAATTTTCCTGTTAATCAAAGAATGGGGAATATTTTACAACCTCTAAGAAATTTCTTGTGATCGTAACAGCAGCGTGTTTTGGTTTAGAAGGAAGTTAAATTCTGTTGTGTTGAATCTTCTGAATGAAATTCGTTATTTTACCGGTCGGTGAGTATAATCAAAAAACGAAACTATGCGTTATACTTGAAGTGGTGAGTTTCTGAAATTGTTTTGATTTATTAGACTTGAGATCCTTTCTGACCTTCTGAAAGTTTCAGAGGGATGTCGGAAGCGACCATCGAATGAAGAGAAATTGCTCGTACTTTATCTTATATCTTTAGAGGAGCAATTCTTGTACATGTCGGATCCATCCGGGAAAGATCAGGAATCGGGCGGGTTGAATGGAGTTCCCGGTTAGAGACAGATGGCTCTTCAGTGAAGGTAGGCTGTGGATATCCCTCGGACAGTGGAGAGTAACTACGAGAACACAGCGGGTACAAGGATCTGGTTTATTGGACTCAGTCTCACAATACACAGTGACAGATAGCGGAGTGATGTCACCTCGGCGGTCAGGCAGGATTTGTTTTTTTTTGTTTTTTTTGTGTCACATTGTGTCTTTCTGCAAGCCCCGCTACCTTTGGTAGCTCTGCTTCTTTGTGTCAAGTTGTATCTGTTTTCTCTTTTTGTGGTGTGGTGTGGTAAAACCCTTATCAGGGGGAAAACCTCCTTGTTGTATGTACAGGATAAGATCTGTGGTTAGGTATAATTTTATTTTATTGTATTATTCTGGTTGGTAAAGTATACTTAGGCGGACTTTATACTTGTGCCATCTATTTGGTTTGTAGTTCCCAACGTCTCTTAAGTTTTCTACTGACTGCCTTGTTCTGGTAATATTTTCGTGGAATCTTTCAGTTTGTTGGAAAATAGCCGTATGAATCCTTGGTATGTCTGTCCAATCGTGGAGATCGTCTATTCGTGTACACGTAGGCTTCTATTCTGTATTATTTGTAGTTTCTGAATGTGGACGTTACTTGCCGTCCCCCATACTTCACATCCGTAGAGCATGGTAGGTCGAATTATGGTTTTGTATAGGCGTATTTTTGTTTCTAATGACAGTTCCTTACTGTACAGAATCGGATATAGGTTCATTAGAATTCCTAGGGTTCTTTGGCACTTATCCTTGATGTAGTGATTGTACAGGAGTTTTGAATCTAATATCACTCCTAGGTATTTGTGTTTTTCTTTCCAGGGGATTCCATGTCCTGCGAGTTGTAATTGTGTGTCCGGTTTCCTTCTTCTTTTTATGAAGAATACGGCCGCGCTCTTGTTGGCGTTGATGCACACTTTATTTGTTGTGTACCATTTCTCTACTTCTTGCAGTTGTCTCTGCATCCTATTAATCATTGCATTGAGTTGACGTCCTGAACACATAGCAGCTGTATCATCAGCGAACTGAGCTAAGGTGATTCCCGGAATTGCTGGGAATTTGTTGACATTTTAAAACATGGTGGTGACATAACGGATCCCTGTGGTACTCCCGCTGTCATTAATCGTTTTGTCGATCTCTGTCCTTTTACTGACACGTAAAAGGTTCGATTTGTAAGGTAGTCTGCTATTATTCGTATGTAGCACTGGTCTATCTGTGTCTCTTGTTGTATCTTCTTTAACAGCATATCGTGCCAAACTTTATAGTATGCTTTCTGGATATCCAGGAAGACCACCGCTGTTGACTTGGAAGTGTTGAAACCTTTGCTTATCAATTCGGCCATTCTGTACAGTTGTAGTGTTGCTGATAATTTATCTTTAAATCCAAATTGTTCCAGTCGTATTGTATGATTTTCCTCAAGTTGTCTAGTAATTCTTGTTTTAAGTACCCTTTCATATATTTTTGATAGGTCTATAATTTTTGATTGGTATATAATTGGTTGGGTCTGTATTTCCTTTCCTTGGTTTGGGAATGGCTATGATTTTGGCCGTTTTCCAGTTTTTTGGGAAGTAGCAGTGTAGCATACAGCTATTTATGATTCTTGTTATTAACACTATTGCTTTTCTTGGCAGTTTTTTAAGGTGCATATTTGAGATTTTATCGTCTCCTGGTGTTTTGTTGCTGCTAAGTCGCCTGATGATTGTTTTTATCTCTGTTGGGCTCGTTAGCTCAGGGTTTACTGGGTCCTCACATTTCCTAATGTTTTCGGCAATTTCCTTTGTTTCCTCTTCATCTTGTTGTTGGGCTAAGTTTAGTTGCCTATCTGGGCTCCGATGTTGTGCCTCAAAGTGGTCCGCCAGTATTTCTGCTTGGCTTAGTGGATAAAAGACCGCTCCGTTCGGACCAATGATTGCTTTATTGCTTGGTTTCGGCTCTTTCAGTGCTCGTACCAGCCCCCATGCATCTCGGAGTTGGAGGGTTAGTCGGGACATTTTGTCCTCCCATTGTTCGGATCTTCTTTCCTGTAGTCTTTTTCTTATTTCTCTAGCATATTTGTTCATTTCCCTCTTGTCCGCTGGGTCCCTAAATCTTTGCCAACGTTTACGGTGTTAATTTTTGAAGTATTTAAGTTCTTCTATCAATGCTACCTAATGCATTTCTGAAACGTCTCTAACGCCACCTCGTAGATATTTCAGGTACCAGTAAGCCTATTGATGTTCATTGTTTCGAACAAGGAACTCTTATATCTTTAAACGAACAACTCATGTATATTATCTGACCCATGAGGATATTTCGCACAGTATCGTTACCAGTTACCGAATGGTAATATACTATTGTGGAATTAAGTAAATGCAGATAGTTATTAGTGAAAAGTATTTTATTTTGTAGAGTAGTAACAAATATGAACTTTGCCGTAAAAAGACGTTATCATTAAATGCTGCATATTTAATTATAAAATATTTAAAAAGAATTAATTGAAAAAATATTGGTTTTGGCAGATATTATTTTCTCAATCTTCTTTATAAAACTTATTTGAAAACAATATCAGAAGTTGTAATGTGTAGGTGTCTTTAAAACAAACATAAATATTACTGAAACTACCAATATATTAAAAAGCCACCTACAGGCGTCCATTCCATAAAAAGGTTTGTGATAAATACAATCCTGCCTATTGAATCCTCTAACCTTGTGCTTTATTAGTGGTCATAACGAAGTTTACTCTTGTTGGGAATTGTTTTTGTATCATTTGGAACGGCACTACTGGGTCAGAAGTTAGGAGGTTAATTGGAGATGTGAGGATAGTTCTACCGGAGTGAATGAATTTAGCACTCATGATGTACTAATTTATGTGAATTACCACTAATATTGCACCATTAATTAATCCCTGATGAACATTAAGATTTCTATTTATCATAATAATAGCATTTCTGTTTAAAAGAAATTTATGAGGTGGTAAACGAGACGGTCTCGTAAATGACTGTATCAATTTGCATGAAATTTCAAGTGTAAATAACGTTTTATTTTTGAATTTTGTAATGCGATTTTACAAAAAAAAAAAAAAAAAAAAAAAAAATATCAGTTCTTGTATTTGGTATCTCTAAAACGGCTTTGACCTCATCTTGTAGAGGTTTCAGGTTTGACGTTAGTTAAGCTTCTCTTTGGTTAGCGGAAGGAACTGGGCACTTCGAAATTCGTGGGAAGCGTTCAAAACTTTTAACTTTAATCAAACTTAACTCAAAATCTTGCATATTGAACAGAAATCGAAAGATACTGAGCGAATATCGGTCACCCAGATACTTATTCCTTAACGCAATCCAGGTAAGGAGTTGATGGGTCCACTTAAAGAAAAATCCGTTGTTAATCAGAAGCTTATTAAGATAATTGAACAGCATTGAAGGTTCACATGGTACCAAGTTGGGTTAGAAAGTATATTGTAGTTTCATATAGTCCGTAGAAAAGTATAAAAATGTGATGAATATGATTTCTGAATTAAGTTCTTCCTTCACTTTGTAATGATGATCCCGAGGCCAGACAACAAAGACCTTGCATGAATGGAACTCAACTGTCGCCAACTGGGTCATATTGAAATTGTTTGTAACCGAGATTTCTTTTAGAATGACTATAAACTTACTTTGTATCAGTGCCCTATAAACAAGTAAAAAAACTCGAAGGTTTATTTATTCTAATAAGATTTTTATTTTAAAAAAGAGTGTAAGTAAGAGGGAGACAGTAAGCAAAGTGGCGAAATAATCAAAACGCTTTCGAGTAATTCGAAAACGAAAATCTATTTTCGATTTTAATATACAAATTTTAAACAGTTAAAATAATTCCACTTCAGTATTATGAATAAAAGGATACGAAAATTTAAATTTTAAGGAAATATGTAGTAAGGAACTAAGTACATAAGTTCACTAAATTCATCAATTTTAAACTCGAAAGCTAGCCGAAAACGGTGAGGAGAAATTTCTCATCATAATATGAAAATGGATTTCGAATTATGATAAATTTAAATATCTGCGATTACTGAAATTTATTTTCCTATGAATACAGTCTGCTACTTGTTTTGTCCCTTTCCGTTTTGTCGAGGTCACTTGAACCTGAAGGTGAGGAATAAGGAACGGGAAAGGATTAGGTCATGGCTTCGCCTGAAGTGATGTTAGGAAACTAAAGAAACTCAAAGTCCCGATGGGTGGATGGGTATTCGAACATTCGTCCTTTTGAACTTCATTCCCACTAGTTAGCCCACGTGCTAGATAAGGGAGCTACACCATGTTCCTTGTTGCATAGGTCAATGTAGGTTTAGTGGCCCCTTGGAGTTAACCAATAGCTCGAAACGTGATTACTACTCTACGACACGGCTGCATAATGTAACGTAGTTACGCCTAGGCCGGCTTCAGTGTCTATCGTAGCGCATTACGACATCAGCAATAATAGCCGGCATAACGGGATGCTATTCGCTGCTTAACTATGTATCCGTCCCTCAGCGGAGCGGCGTTCCTCGGCTGTTATTAATGACGGCGGTGAGAGAGATAACAGAGGGTGTGCGGCGTAAAGCGACGAGTATTGTGTCCGCTGTGTCGACGGTCTGGCCTAATGAAGGCTGAGGGGAAATAACACGGCTCACTACAGCGGTACAAAGGCTAACACAAAACCTCTCCTGTCTATCTGATGATGTTTCACTTCTTCGAACCATTGCATATCCGACCCCGGAAACGTAGGATCGATGGTTCGTTTTGAAACGACGACTTTTGTTGACTTCGTTATATGGAACATCCTAAAAGTTACCGTAGTTGTGACTATATTTACACACTGGTTGTTTCTGTTTAAAGTGCTTTTCGGCCGCCAGTCTGGTACTCCTGCTTGGTGGAATAATAATTCTGTCACTGTTAAGGAAATAACTACACAACATCAAACAAATGTACCAACACACACGGGGTTTAACTTGTGTAGCAATAGTTTTATTAACACCAGGCTACTTCCACCAACGCGAACCACCAGAAAAAAGATTAGACAAATCAGACATTCTTCTCCGAAGATTAAGTTCGTAAAGATAGTGGTGATAATTGGTCTTCACTGTATCCTATTACCACAATCTCGATTTCACATAATCCTGTTCCTCTTTTTCCTATTTCTGACTTCTTACACTTCCTTCAAAGTTTATATCAATTTCTCACACATTATCATATTACTCCCTTTTCCGTACTCAACCTTCTCGCTTTCTCTAACTTTTTTTCAACAACCAACCTTCTTCTTCTTTTTCTCTCTTACTTCTGAGATAATCCCCCGTATGTCTGCGATATTACAACAACAGGAAAATATCGATCTTTCCATCTACTTTCTTATACATTCATACTGTTCTAACACCTTAATTCTCACTGTGGTGTTACAGTGTCCTTCCAAGCGCGTAAGTGTTATCTGTAGCTATGTTGTTCCTCAATTTTATAGTCGCATAACATAACATAACGTAAATTCATTCGAGCTGAATGTATCTCGAAATAAGCCAAATGCCATTGATTATTATTTTTAAATAATAATGATATAAAACTTAAAGCCAAAAAACTTGAAGAAGATTCCCTGGACATTCAATACACATAATGTACTTAATACGCAGAAAGCTAAAATCTGTGGACCTGTTCAAGCCTCAGTTATCAGGAACATCAAACTTTGTGCCAGAATATGACAAATTTATGTATTATTACAGCAGAATGCCATTATCTTTCAAACCTGATAACTATGTCGACCTAGTTGCTGTGGAGGAAACTGGAATATAAGACTAGCATTTTCCTACTGCTTCAGGCGCATGGATTTTGTTGTGTGCATCATTACTGTACCATTTTTTCTAATAGGCCTACCAAATATTATCGTGAAGAAGCAAAAAAAAATGCAATTATCATCTCAGAAATTTTCTTTTCCTATTTAATATCTTATGTTCGATTTTCATACTGATGTCTGAAAGCATATGACATATAAGAAATAAACTTATTATCTGGTCATAAATTACGTAAAGAATTATACATACCAATATATATATGTAGCATCCTAATGCATGAAGAATTATAAAAAATATTATGAAGAAGTGTTTTTATTTATGTGCAATTCGTAATTACAGTAATGTTTGAGAGAAATAATATTGTTGTATTTACCTATATCATTTTAGTAATTATTAACTAAAGAAAATCGTATTTTTAAATACAGCTACTGAACAAATCATGATAAACAACAGTTTTAGTATCGACAATAAGCACAAAGATGTTCACCCTAAGTTAAACATCAAAATTATATTAGTATTATTGAAGAATTTAACTATAATGTAGTTATCTACTAATGTATTCAGTTTAAAGTAGTGGTGTGATCTTTTACGAGTATTTCTTTAAGCGCAAATATGATTAAAGCATATTAAATATCATTCACGCTTATTACGTTTGATCAACATTTTCCGTTAATTTTAACGTATGACAGATGAGAATACTGAAGAAATAAAAAAATAAAGTTAAAAAACAAAAACTAAAAACTCATGGGAATGTCCTTCTGAGATACAGTGTGTTATTTGGCCTCAATGTGTACATCTCGAACGGATTATCATTTCTTACTCCGTTCCCAAGTCACGTAGAGTCCTTGGATAGTAAGATATTAACCTAGACCACAAGATTTCAAAATGAGAAAATTACACCCACATTGATGTGGTAGTCTTTGCGTGAGACTACCAAAAACTCTCAGAAAGACGCATCTCGCTTAAAATTTTATAATAATGAAGACCAGTACACGTATGAGAGACAGATGGTTGTAATTCTGAGAGTGACATACCACTAGTTATACAACTTGTCAATATATTCAAAGAGAATGCTTCTCCCAGAGACAATAGACATGACGTAGTCACAATAAACTATGATAAAATAGTGAATGAAGTACCTACTACTTCATGGCGTCCATTTTCTCTTCAGAAAAACCACATGCAACTGTTTTTCTAGGAGAATATAAGGGTCATCATGAGGTATGGAAATATAGAAGAACCAACAAGGATGAAAAGCACTTACTGCCAACTGATTTCTGAAGCAAAAGATCTTGGAACGTTTGAATGAGATTCGCAGAAACGCTTGAAACCCTGGAAGTTTTGAATTTTTGTCTTTCTCCGTAAGATAGGAACTGGAAATCACATTGTGCGCGAACACATCTACCTACCACATAATTTCATCGCAGTGCATATTGTACCAGTATACAATGCACCTAGAGACAAAACTACAGAGGAAAGGGAGCTATGGAAGTTTAAAGCAATTAATTAAACATTGAAAACTTCCATCCCTTCTTGGATGATTATATTGTGGAAGGAAGAAAAGACATGAAGACAGGTAACGCACCAAAATTTGCTGCCATACACGCAGAATTAATATGGTATTGTTGCAAATATCCAATAGAACAGCTGACTCACATATACACCTACAATTTACAGTATACAACTAGCAATAGTCCCCACTTTTTAATCGAAACGGAACTTACGGCGATCATAAAAGTATTGCAATCACCTGGCACTACAAACAATAATCATCCCACTGTACTGCTCTCTATTACTATAAGTTACTGGAAAGGCACGTTTACGTAAGAATTGGCTTGCACATTTTCAAAAGATCCCTTGTTAACATGACGGCCTTTGACCGAACCAGAGTTCAGTGCTCAAGTGCTCTCCCTAACAACACACACAGAAGCAGCCTCCCAGATAAAGTTCAAAGCGGTGAAAATTTTCAGAGGACTAGGTGCAGCGTATGACAATGTTCGACACAGTGCGCGACTTACGATCTCCTCACTCCAGTTCCATGCTAGATTATCTCTCTGCACGTTAACAGAAATTTCCAGGTGATCATTAGAAATCCATCAGTGACTTGAAGATGTTTAAAAATGTCGCTGCCTCAAGAGTCGGTGCTTGCCCATAAACTGTTCAACTTGTATATTATTAACCTGCCAGATAATCGCTCCAGATAGTTTGGCAATGCTGATGACTGGGTATCAGCCAAAAAGACATAAATGTCCGAACACAATAGAAATACTTTAACAAATAAACCAATTTCGCTTGGTGGCTACATTTCCAAATGAAGGCTTATACCAAATAAATATTCAGAATTTGAAATTTCGAATGTATTCAGCCATAATAATATTTCAAAATAAGTAATTACCGCACTTGACAAAGTACTATTCCGCAAAAAACCCTTACCGAAAACTGCTGCTAAGCTGAAAACGTGAACAACATCATTGAAAAACTATGTCTTTCCTCGTGTGGATCCAGAGCTCTACTGCTGCTTTCGTTGGCCTTGGCAATAGTTTACTTTTCTGCTGAATATTGCTCCATGAATAGATATACAGCCTCCATATCAAAACAGATATTGTACAGCTGTAGAACACCAAGAGACTAACAAAATGAACCACAAGTTCCAGTCCTAAGTCGTATACCACCACTCAGTCTATGATGAGACCAAGTGCCCTATTTTTATAAAAGAAAATACTCCGAATAAAGAGAGTCCACGTTTACAAGGATCTCGAATCGTGTATATTAGTAGTCTCAGCTCAAATTCCCGGCTATTTGTGACTTCTACCTTATAGACCTCGGGCTACAAGAATAGACAGAAATACCTCTGCATGATTTTTGATACAGAGAAACTTCGCGCATTTGAATTACAATGTGAAAGATAGGTGTATCACAAACTCATTAGTAGTAGACATGGAAGATGTGATGACTTTCTCAACAAATGGATAAAATCCCAACGAAGTACGATCAGAACCGTGGACCATTCCAGTCTCATTATTATTACTTATTATTATTATTATTTCAATACGTTTATCAAGTATGATAGGAAAGATTTCAATTATTACAACCGGTACGGCTAGTTCTCATTGTCATATACGTATAACGTTTACTGCTTAACATGCTGGTAAATGCTTCGGTTCGGATTAGTTTTTTTATTATTATTATTTTTTTCTTACAAATTTTATTGCTCCCAGGTAATGCCTCAAGGATCCTTTTCAGCCTACTAACCTAAAGGGAGAGACGGGGGGATGGAAGTCGGCCGTGGCCTTGTAGGGAACCATCCCAGCAATCGCCTATATTTACTGAAGAATACCACGGTAAAACCCAGTCAGTATGGCCGAACCGGGTTTAATCCCGGTTCTCCCGAATGATAGGTAGGACGGCGAAATCGCCGTCTTCCTACCTCGGTTTTTGTGAAAGTTCACATACTTGTACTCATGACTGTAGTGAACGAACTAGGAGAAATGTCTGATCCTTTGCCAGTCAAACTGAAGAAAAGTAAAGTGGTTGTGAGCCAAAATAGAGATTTAGTGGATTTATTCCCATGTTAACGGATACAAATGTTTATACCGAAAGATGCCAGATGTGAATGTGACATTTCAAATCTCCCTGTACCGAATTACCATATGTAAGTTCTGGGAAATTTTGAGAATTGTTAAATCTAAAACTGCATAGAATAAAAAAAAAATATATTTCCTGGAGCTGATACCCTGTCAGGTCACAAGTAATGTGTGTTACGTTTTTGCCTTTTAAGTCATCTAATGTCCTCTTAGATCAAGACTTGGAGGGTTATTTCCTTTCAGTGAATCTACTTGCACAAAAATGCCGAAACTAAATTCCCTTCTGTTTATGAAAAATTGCAGACATTTTTCTTTCACCAATAAAATTATCAGTAACCAACAATAGTTTATATAATTAGATCTACCAAGTTGTTCCACGTAGAGATCATTGGATCTGGAACAATAATAAATCATAAGAATCCAATCAGAAGCATTTACAAAATTTATATAAGAAGTAAAAATACTATTTTGTATTTTTTTCTATTCTCCCTTTGCTGAAGCAGCATTCATTGTTTCTCTTAATAGCAGAAGTATCATGTAATGATACAACTGATCCCCCTGACGTGAAAGGTGAAGGATTGTGCCATTGGCTATAAACGGAAAATAAGAAAAGCAATATTGAAATTAAGATAAATATTGGAAAGGACGGATCGTGAAAAGAAGGGATACTTCCATAGCATGTGAGATCATGAAAACAGCTTTTGAGTTTAATGGAACAAGCTGTTCAAAATATTATAATTCAGCTATAAAATTTTGTGTTAAAATAATAATTTCTAATCTGTGCATGAATCAGATGATTATAATCAAAGAGAGTATAGACAGACAACGATCATTTAAAGTAGAGTGCAGCAAAGTTATTGCCTGTTGCAAACAGTATTTAACGTGTTTTTGAATAAATTAATTTAGTAACTGAAAGAAAAATTTGATTTGTTTTTTAATTTGACATAATTGTCCAGAAATAAACAACCAGGATGCTTCGATTTTCTGAACATACTGTTTTGTTAGCTGAATATAATGAGAAATTGAGAAGAACGATGAAAATTGTGTAAACAGGTAAAGTACGAAATGAATGTGTTTTGTAATCGATGGATGAGGAAAAATGTCAGATGAATATTCTCGTAGAAAGTAAAGTGTGGTATACATTATATTAAGACAAGAGTTGTTACATTTTTTTAATATTGTTGGGAACAACTGCAAATGGAAACAAGAATTAGAATACTTGAAGCAGGCAGCTGGTGATGAGATAAAGAAATCAGAGAAATGGAGGATATCATCAAACTTGTTTAGAGATGGACATGTAAATAAATAATTTCACTGTGACACAGTTACTATTGTTGATGTTTTATTACGTTTTGCGTGACGCGTTTCGAGAACTTATTCCCATTTTCAAACGCAATGTTAGAACATTATAATTCATTATATAATGTACTAATATTGCGTTTGAAAATGGGAATAAGTTCTCGAAACGCGTCACGCAAAACGTAATAAAATATAATTAATAGTAACTGTGTTGCAGTAAAATTATTTATTTACGTGTCAATTGAAAACAGTTACAGACTTTCATAAGTCCATTTATTATGGATAGTACATATATATAAAAAACGAAAACCGGGTATATTTGTGCCAGAAAAAAAAATCGAGATCCACTGCGAAAATTTCGATGGGGTTATCACCGTTTTAAAGCTTAGAATCTGAACTCAGGTGTTTGATATGTCTTATGCTTCTACGTTACGTAACGCAGGAACATTAAATGAAATTCTGAACGTATGGTGAGGAATTCCACAGATGGAACCGCTAGATACAGCATGCTTCGCACTAAATACATAATTGTAATGTCTCTGACCATAGCCTTTAATGTAAGGAATAAGATAACGTTGTGCGTGCATTATTTTAATATAATTAATATGATTTACTGAAGTGTTGATAATTTAAACGAGGTAAGAACGAGTAATTTTGACAACAGAAAGAGTTATTTTGTAGTTTTTCTTTTCTTTAACACTGAAATTAAAAAGTAAAATTTTTATATAGAAAATTTGAGACTGTTATTGCTTCTCTATTGACCAGACCTTTGTGGGATTTTATTAATTTCAAACATTTATGAAATGCGTTTATTCTCAAACGTGATATTCTGACTTCTGTTTTGCCGCATACGCGGCGCGACACGATACAATGTTTCATGTTAGCGGTACCAAAAGTAAAAAGTGACGATTCGATAGTAGTGTTTGGTTTATTAACAAATACATACACGGGTACACAATTTCTCGTTACTTTTACAGCTCTGCAAACCAGCGATGTCTAGTCTTGCAATGTGACGTTGCGTACTCTGAATCCCCGTTTCATCAGCCGGCTGATCGCGTCAATTCCTCACAGGGGGAGGGGGGTAGGGGGAGGGGTGGAGCTGTAGAGATGCCATCTAACATACTTGGCCCATTCTAGCTTTCTATGTTAAATTCTTACCCCCCTCCCCCCCGTTGTCCCTGTATTGCATTGTACTATTTGAAGACCAGCTACTTGTAGCTGGACAGTTTTTGTCTTTAGTAATTTTGAGATACAATCCAGTACCGAACTTTCTATTAAAATTAACACTTCTAGTGATTTTGGTCAGAAGTTTAGTACAACGTGCAATGAAACCTAACAAGTGGTGCACGTTGTTAGTCCTTGAACTGGTGCGCGGCCTCTGGCTGCGGGCATGCGCAGAGGAGCCGCGATCTCGGCGGGAGCCACAGCTGTGGCGGGGCGCAGTGCACCTGTGGCTGCAGTCCAGTCGCGTTCTCACAGGGCATGGCCCCTAGTCTCTAGCCTACCCGGCACTACACCACCGCTCGCCAGCTGCGACATGGCTGCCGCCACCCTAGCCTGCGCTGTCGCCCTCTTCGCCAGTAGTCTAGCCGGTGAGTACCTCAACCTGCGTAGTGGCCGTGGCCGGACTGCTACTCTCAACCCAACTCGATTCCCGTCCACTTAACAGCAAAGTTCCAGACATACGCCAATTCCAATTTCTATGGACAATTAAACTGCAACTTTATAGATGCGAACATGAATTATGCGTCAACTCTGCGCTTCTTAGCAATTTTTTCTCGAATGCTGCTTCAAGATTGTAACACCATAGGCTCCGTTCAGTCTTGGGTGAAATTCATAATACAATCTGAAGTATCTGAACTGAGAATACCGAATTGTAGGGATAGATTTAGGATATAGTTTCTGCGGTACTGGAAACGAATTTCACCCTGTCACTCATTTGACCAAATTTGAAATAAAACAAGTAAAGATAGTGCATAGAATTCTCATTTAAAAAAAAAAAAAAGGAAAATTGGATGCCTGTACTAGAAGGTTTGGTTGCTACTTTTCTCAATGTATCAACCGGCGCAATTACGACTCCCACGAAAACATTAAATGCATTGCCCTCCTTCAGAGCGTCAATTAAACTGCATCCCTCCTGTGAAACTAAGTTCATTTAATTCTTTGGCTGTCATTTCTGATGAATGGAAACTTTCACTGTATTAACCAATAAAACGAGAGTATGGGAAGAGGATACGGTAAATACAGCTACGAGAAATTATTAATCTCCGTTTCGAAAAATAAACGAATAATAAAAACAAATCAAGATTGACGTTACGTGGGAAATTATATAAATTACATTTTACTTTCGCTTGGGGTCCTTTTAAAATATTTAAATTTTGTGTGTGTTTTCGCGTTTTTATTTTATTTCGAAACCCCACTGTAATCTTCAGAAGCGAGACCATCTGTATATTTCAAATCTTTTTTTTTTTTTTCATCCGTGGTCACCATACTCTTTTATAGCTTGATTTTGTCCTAAGGTTATCTTAGGACAAAATTTCCATTATAATTTCCCACAGATATTTCATGTATTTATGTCATTAGCTTCTATAGCTGGATATAACGATTTTTACATTTTTGGATCTGAATCTATAACTTCACTTACGAATGAAAATTTATTAACAGAATATCCTGTAAGTAGATTAGAACAATCATTTCTGTTAGGTCAGGTCCCCTTCTGTAATGGTTTCCATGTTTAGGAAGCTTTACCAATTGCTGTACATATAATTTTATTCAAATTTTATGTAAGTTTAGATTATTTGAATTATCATATGAATACTGTGAACACTTTAATACGATCCATGTGTAGAATGATATGAATAACTAGGACCGTCTGAGTGCTGGCAAAGATTGTACTCTGAATATTCGTTTATAGAAAACTTAGAATTCTTGTAAGTAGTGAATGTGTAACAGACTGCAGTTGAACGGTTTAATAATAAATTATAAAGACTTAATAAAATTTGTCCGACCATTTATAAAACCACAATATCAATGTCGTAAAATTATTCCCGCATAACACGCCTTATCATTAATGTTTTTAAAATATTTTTATCTCCTTGATGATTAAATCAAATTAGCAAAAGCTTAACTTGAAAATACGTCATATGATTGTTTATGCCCTACTTAACTTGGTTGATCTAGGTACGACTATTTTTATTATAATTATTTGTAAATACTTTTCTTTTTCGACGGCCTTTAAGAAATGTGCATAGTACTGATTTTGTAGAGCAGCTGCTGGATTAACTCCTGTGAGCTATAATCAAAGAGAACACCGCTCATTCGAAGGAGATCATGATCTCACTTTAGCAAATTTATTGTAATTTAACGCGATTATGTTAAAATATTTCAAAAGGAAGAAGCGTACGTTCTTAAAATTTTATTTGCAACCTTAAGTTCTAATGAGGAAGAAAGTCGCAGTCGGAAAATTTCATCCTGAAATTTTGCGTAATTCCTCACATAGTTTTGGAGATATTGCAGTTAAAAATTCCAAATGCCTACAAGTTAGATCCCCTGTAATTTGTAATTTAAATATATGAAGCGTTTTGATTCTTCCTCTTAATTAACAATCTCCTTCGTGAATTAATTTTAAAAAATGCATCAGAATAAGCGTTGTATTCATTGGTGTTGTTTTAATAATTATTATTTCATACACTGTTCGGAAAGTTAACTGCTCAGTTTCATAATGTCAGCGTGTATAGTCACTGCTTTAGTTTTCTTTTCTTGAGCAAAACAATGACACAGGATTGAATTTATTGTAGTACTAACGGAGTAAGATAATTGAAAGGATACTTTTAGAAACTCGTTCAATTAAATGTTCTATTCACTTTTAACACTTTGTCGTTGTTGCATACTAATTTCTTAGTCTAAAGTAAAAGTATATATTACAAAATGTGCTTAAAAATATATGTTAGAGAATTTTCCAATGAACTGTGTTGAGGTAACTAATAGACTCCCTTTACACTTCGCTAGGATGAAGAGCGCGATTTTAAATTTGATAATTTAGATATCCTTTGCCCATTTTTGTAGATATTCATTTTACTTCTCGTTCGTTTCTATGCTAAGAAGAAACCAATACATCAATTTATAAAGATTAATATTACACTACCTTTTTTTTAGCTATATACATTCTCCACACAAGAACAATTAAAAAATTGAAACTTATAACTAGACAGCAAAATGAGGTCATCCTGTTCTTTAATCTCTTAAAAAGCAACTTAACTGCTGCGGACACTGCTCTAAGTATAGGATAAAAATGAGTTGAATTCATTCTAAGACACTGATATCATATGCGCCTTTCGGATCATCACCAATCGAACACTAATTTATAGTAGGTGACCTAGCCAACCTTAAACTTAATCCAAAACAATACTTTTTCAACACAGCTTTATAAAAGTTACTGCTGTTACTGTTTGTGTTGTGTATACATCAAGCCTTAGATCAAATTTCATATATACACGCGTTTCAAAAAATGTTACCTACTTTTGATTATGGAAAAAATTTGCATTAAATATATTATAATTTTAAAACCAAGTGCTCGTCATATAAACCATGTTCCGCTGCAAAATTGGATATTCGACTAAGATTAACCACCCGAGAAGAATTTTTAGCAAAAATACGTAGTAAACACAAGAGTCGAAGAATGCGTTCGGTAAAATATTTAACTCTTTCATGCTTATAATTACTGTATGAATTCGTATATGGAGAAAGCAGTAAAAAGCTTGAGCACAATGAAAGAGAAATTGTCCTGAATAATGCCTTAACAAAAGAAATGTTTCCCATGTTAAAACAGCAAATTAAGCTAAATTATAAACAGTTAAATCCTCTTATAACTATTTACTCTATACTCAACAGTTTTCGTACTTTCACCCAGAAGGTATTAGAAAGTTATAAAGGTATAAATAACTGCGGTAAGGAAATTCAGTCATAACTTAATCTGTGACCAAATGTGTTGACTTTTAAAGTAAATTGCAGTTCATGTGGTTTTTTTGTTAGTTCTTAGTTGTGAATCAACTTCATTTAAATGCTATAATTATTAAAATTGTTAGCGATCAAACTTCGTACTGTTATTAATATCTATCAGGAACAGGTCACAGCGAAATTCAACTTTCACTTGTACGAGTTTAATGATTTACTAAACAAAAGTTTAAAAAAAAAAAGCGCTGGGAAGGGGTTATAAAATTAGTTCATTCTTCTTTACAGTACACATGTCGTATACTCTTAATAACTTCTGGAAAAGGGAACTCTAAATTTTATTACAGCCTATCCCTTTTGTTCATTACCTAACTTCAAAATACAAAAATATCTGAAGTCCACCTTGCATGATCCAATTTCTGTCATGTTAGCAGGTGGCAGAACTACTTTCTTTTTTTCTAAATATTGAAGGTTAGCGATTGAACTCTAATTTACGCAGATTTGTTCCCTTTAGTAGGTATTACCCTCCTGCTTCTACCACTGTTTTAATTCGTCAGACTCACACTAAGCTGTAACAACCGATTACAAAAGACAAAATTCTTCTTGGAACTTAATATGTCCTAAAAATACATGCATAGTTCTAATAATATCTTCCTTGACCCGGCCACTATCCCAGATATGCATTTCATGCAGTGCTTCGGATACTTAAGTAGACCACTTTCTCACACAATTTCGCGTGATGATTGATTTATACTTCTTTAACAACACTTCCAAACGAAAATAAGTCTATCATGTGCCTTTTATCGAGCAATGTTTACCTGTGGATGTCCCTTACTGCCATGGGGTTTTTTTCTGTTTTTTCTTTCTTTCAGGAGAAATTAATCTCTTTCGCAGTATTTAAGACAAAGCTGTTGCTCTCATTAGTTGTTCGTAACCTAGGAATTTTTAATATGTTTTCAATATTTCCAGGATTTATGGCTTTTTCATATAAAATGGCACCACTTGTAAATAATTACGCACAGATTTTCGATTTTATTTCAAAGTATCGATAAAAGGTGATGCTACCATACTTCCATTCAAGAAGTCTGAGATAATACGCAGATCAAGTGATGCTTCGACAAATAAAGGGTCATGACGTTATTCCATTATAAAATATCGTATTTCATCATAAACCTGTTGCGATTTCTCGAAGGCTCATATAATGTAGTTTTTTTTTTTTTTTTTTTTTTTTTTTAGTATGTACTGCTTTTCTCTAAAGTAACTGCGAACCGTTATTACAAATATTAATGAGTAGTTAAATACAATGTCAAAGATTGTTTCAGTGAACACTCCAATCGCTTCACCTATTTTCCATTACGTGGGTTTCCTATCCTCTAAGATATACTACACACTCGTTATAGAACGGTTTCCCGTTCTGAAAACGCGATGAATGAAACAACATCGCTCACTTAATTATGCACGAATGCTCATACACCGCTGCAGCATAAATTTCTAATGGTAACATTTCTATCCATCCATTTCGGTTGCGAAGTAAACTTTCATTTTCTGCGAACGCTTTCTGTATTAATGTTTCAGTGGTGTTTCTAAAATTGCTAATTGCTTTTAAACACGGCTGGTACTGTTTTAGTATTCCGACCCTTTCGCAGAGTTAATTGCTGTGAAAACCATTTAAAGTTTCAGGTATAACTATGTCCACAATTCTATTAGATTAATTTATTTTTATACGACCTGGACGGCCATGCATAGGTTTCTATTTTCAACAAACAACTCACTCTGTCACTTCGAAAAACGTTTATCGTTCTCTTGTGTAATCAGTACACGACATTGTTTATCACTACTCTTAATATTTCTTAGCTAGCAAGGTACTTCTTACAGACAGTTCCCCGTATTATTTATTGTCTTCAGTATCTTGAAAGGACAAACATTTTTAAGGATTCATTACACTCCCGCGTCTATAATTAATTCATTCGGCTATTTTACTTCTGTTTAGCTGTGAAAATAAGTATCATTGGCACACTTTAATGACGATATTCAATAATCTATTGAAATATCATCTCACCGATCCCGGTGGGAGAGCGGCTAAGGCTGGGGCCTGGCATTCGGGCAAACACAGGTTCGACGCCCATTGCGGCCATCGTCATTTCGATTTTTCACGATTTTCCAAAACCAGTGCTGGTGAATTCAAAATTCCATAACCTACTTCTTTTCCCCAAACCTCTCCTGGATCTTATAAGTAATTACCGTATCTTTCAGCCATCATGTAGTGTCTACCAGTTAAACAATATAGATAGCTATATTTGAAATTCCGCATCCCATTTTTCCCCGACCAGAAAATAGACGCACTGAATCAAATGATTTGTAAGATCACACAAACATTACCCATTAAAACAGGTATCAAAACTAAATAGTCACCCATAGTAAATTCCGAAAAATAAATGTTTCCACAGTGCAATCAACAATGCTCTAAACTGATCACAAAAATTACATGTTCATTTTACGTGCGCTCGATATTTTAGTGAGCGACGGAGATTTATGATTGCCACTTTAAGTGCTTTCATTAGAGCAAGTTTAATGCAGAATATGGAAGGGAAGAAATTTCATTACGGGGTCGAAGGAACATTTTTAAAGAGGGTGCAGCTTTATATGCCGGTGAGGGGGAAATCGAAGATGATCTGTTCGTGTGACTAACAGCAAGTTGTTCAGAGGGAAGAAACGATTTAAAAAAAAAGAACTATGTTGTTCAACAAAATAATTTATTTGAATGCCGATATTTTTTTAAACTTTAAAGCAAACTAATATTTTGAATCTCCCGTCTATCCCACTGTTGCCGTAGAACATTCATTTTTGAATGGAAACAAAAATAATTGTGATGTAACATCTTCCTGATACCTTAAATTTTGTTTCTAATATATCTAAGAAATACGCTTGAATCAGCATTGGAATCTGATTGACTACGAGTCTTGGTTCGGTTTCTAAAGGTTTTGGTTTTATTTCAGAAATTAAATCAAAATCAACCTAGCACTGAAGCATTTTGTGTGTTGCAGCTCCAAGTACTCTGTGGTTTCAGTAATTATATTACCGTTTCAAATTTCTTATTAGCGTACTTGAAAAATACATTCTATTGCACTTCTAACATTTGTCATTTAATTCATACACATAGTAACAGAAACGTACACGCTGTTCTCCGAAAACAGAATTTAGGGACCGGTTACCGAAATTTAAGTCTAAATTTACCCTCGCTAAAAACTTTAACTTTATCGATTTGGCATTAAAACATTTTGATTTATTAGAACCATGTCAGCGTTTTCCCTGGATTAAAAGTACCAATGCACCAAGCCATCGGCTTATTTTATTCTGACTGATAATAGGCAAAAATCTTTGACTGAGGCACCTGAAAACTAAAATCAGGATTGTACATTAATATTACATCAATGAAATCTTTAATTAACGACATAAATGTATGTGAATGTTATTATTTACTATTTAATACTAATCTCCACGCGTATATTGGCAGTATATTTAATGCATAAACTTCCCTTAGTCATTAATGTATTTGTAACGTTATTTTTTTTCTACACATTTTCTCTTTAAACGTCATTCGCAAATTTGGAGCAGCAGATCCTTTTTTTTCCTTATGTTTTTAGGCCTTGTCGACATCGGGATCATTGGAGGCGCGAAAGAACTACAAGAAGGAACTCGGCCATGGGATTTTAAAGGAACTATTGTGGCATTTACCTGGAGTGATTTAGAGAAACCATGGAAAACCCAAATCTGAATTGCCGGACGAGGAATCGAACCCGCATCCTCCTGAATGCTAGTTCAGAGCGCTATCACTCATCAACCAGGATAGATGAGAATATTTGGATTAGTAGTTTACAGATCATGGAGTAATTCTGTAAAAAGGTGTGAAAATCAATTCATGCACAGTAGGAAGGATTGTCTTTTAATGGCAGACCCACTGGTGTTAATTTCATGCTCAGTGGTGCGTCGGTGAAATTCGTAATTAGATATTTAATACAAAACTTTATCAGTTCTGCAGGTTAAACGTTTTCACCCACAAACATTTCTTTAGGAACTTTGTATTTTTAACTTATAAAAACTAAAATATAACGTAAAAATACAATACAATCAAAAGCATAGAATGATCAATATATTTTATTAAACATCGATTTAATGGATTCCCTTTCTCATACGTTTTACGGATAACTCGACAATACCAGTTCTGCGTTATACTGAAATGAATTTTATAACCCCAAATAAAGAGGAAGAACTATAATTTAATGTGTGATGTAACTAACTAAATGTTTGTTTCATTCATGAAAATTTTCTCTCCAAGTGTAATTATTTTTCAACTCCCATTAGTAAATCGTGGAATTTGATAGGTATCTAGTAAACTACATCTCACATTTTTACTGCTATTTGTATTGAATGAAATAACCCTTTCTTGCTTTACAAAATAATAATAATAAAAAAATAAAAAACTGAAATATACTTACGTGATGCTTTTGTGGCCACTTGCGCTGTGATCCCCTGCCATTTTTCCACTTATCATCTGAGTTGTTACCTGTTCAATTACACTTTAACAGCTCTGCATATCACCATAGATCTACAACTCACTAGTGAAGAGTAATTTATTGCTGTTTCGGTCATTCTGGTTAAAACTTCAAAATACTGTCAACATAACAACATAAAAAATGTTTTCAATTAAAGTAGATATTTACAACCGCACAAATACTTGTTAGATATCTTTGTAATAGAAGCTGTTGTCAGGAGTAGTTGAAAGAAACGTATCACTCACACACATATAAAACATTCTAATGTGTCACTGCAGAACATCCACGGCATAATCAGAACAACGCTTTTGTAAGTGGTTACTTAAAATTTTTAATATTATAATGGAATGCTCACAGGAATCTTTGAGAATTTCTGTTAATGTTTCATGTTGACTCTAAACGAATATTACATGAAAACTAACTTCAAGTGCTTTAATTTTTGACTAAATAAAAGACATGAATATATACACAGTTTAAACTTATGATGTTAAAAATAAAAATAATTTGTCATTTCTCATATTGGCCCCGAATGGTTCGGGCTCTGAGTAACAGAGTTGCGATTTTCCACGCATCGCGCTTCTGTAATAGTTGGAAATACTATGTTGAATCCGAAAAATGAAACGTCCTGACGTACCGAAACGAACTAAGTAAAGTCCGTAACAGTTCTTAGCTGAATCTTGATTGCAAATGTTGTCGTGAATTAAGTTGAGCACTTGCACCACAGCGATATCAAACATCTAAGACGCTTTTTTCCCTACATCGTTGACCATTAGTGAAATCAAGGAAATTCGAGACTGAGGCTGCCCTGTACATTTCCATTAACACAATTATTCTCTATGGTAGAGTGAAAACCATTAATCAGGCTCTCCCAATCCGAGAGCAGTGGTTATTACATTAAATCTCCCCTCCACCCATCCAAACATAAACTTTGGAATAAACAGTGGGAATGTTACGAATTATTTTTAAACAATTAACACGACCTGTTAAATAAGATAAATGTTTTCGGTCTTTCAGTAATTCTTTTTGTGTTATCAGAATTCCTGTACTGGTAGTGCTTCTTTTAGTTACAGACTTCTTATTAGGGTATGTTTGTTACGTTTCCAGTAAATCTAAAATGGCTTTCCAAGTTGTATTAAATTAAGAATCAATAGTAAAACTGCACAATTATCATATCTGGAAAATTATACATAAGTCCTATAAAAAATTGTTACCAGTTTCAGGGTAATGTTAAGAAAAAATACAGTATTTAAATGTTGAAAGTGTAGTTATCTGGTAGCTTATGTTTCGCAATTTCTCATTGAATTCAAATAAACATCAGTGAGGCTCATATATTGGAAGCGAATTTCGTGTATCAGAAGCGTTATCAGGTTATAGAGTTCTGTCAGCTTACCTGTGTTTGATATCGAAGTCCTTGTGCTCAAATCACGGATTGGTTAGGGAACCAAGTGGTTCAGCAGTAACATTCGAGTTGGGGTGTTTGATAGGATCCAGATTCGATTACCCGTCCAGGTACTGTAAAGTTTCTCAGCGTAAGATATGTAGTATTATTGTTAAAATATATAGTTTTTTGTTATTACTTCCAACTAAAATTAGTGGGTTTAAATAATATTTATATTTATGAAATTTCATCCATGTTCAGAGGTAATGCACTTGTTAATCCGTTCCTATAAAATCATAAAAATTAATGGCTTTTCTTTCTCGTATTTGTATTTGTGCAATTTCATTGAATACTAGGAGGTTATCAGGCATGAAATAACTCTGATTACCTTAAGTCTACGTGGAATTCGATGTAACGATTAGAACATCAGCTGCTACGCAGAGCAGAAAGGTAGTTGTTACGTTAGTTTTGGAAGCTGATAGAAACTGGAACTTCGGTAAGTATTAAGACGTGAGATGCTGTCGAAAGAAAAGGAAAGTTAATTGCTGATCAGCAAAAAATTCAGCTTACAGATAGATTTGAGTTATAATAAACAGGATCGACTTTCTTTGTAAGCTAATGAGCAACTCGTGAAAGGAGTTAATGTATTTTGGGCATTACCTACTTGGTATGGAGTAACGTTTTGTGGAAGTTGTGAGATAACAACCATAGAGTTAGTTAACTGTAAAATAACTAGTATAAGTCATAGTAAAAATAATGTGGTGGGATGTTTAAGTTGGCTAACATATAATGCAAACAGTTATCCAATGAATATCGCTGACTGCATCATATTTTTGTTTTTTCGTGGACTGGTGGTTGTCATGGATGTTTTAGTAGTAGAAGTTTGACTTGAAAGTGGTTGAATTAAGATTTTTTAAGCTTATGAGAGTTTCAATACTGAATGTGAAATAAATAATCTATGTTGGAAAAATGAGAGAAGAATTATTTAATGAGTAATGAATAAAATTTATCAAGATAATGGTTTGTACTAAACAACAGCGAGGTGGCTATCGTTCGTAATTTTTGGTTTAAATCCAGAATGCATAACGGGCCATATTAAAAGGCAAAAGGAAACATTACCCTCGCAAAGTACTGTCTGCAGGCTTTGCTGATTTTATTCTTGTTTAGTCATAATAATTAAGAACGAAGAAATATTTTTTTTATTCTTTCTTGTTGTAATTATTGTTACAACCATTCTAGCTTTTCTTATTCCCATTCAGTGCTGCAACCTTGATCTTTTACCACTATGCTAGTACGTTATCGAAGAAACGTAAGGAATGATAATAATATTGACTGCCTAAATCGCATCCGGATATAGCAGAGTGGTAAAACAAGTCTAGATCGTGTTTGTCGCTTTCAGGAATTGTTAAAAATTACTTATAACGATAATTATTTAATTTTACTTTCACTAAATTAAATAATCATTATTGGAACAGTATTTAAAATCTTACTCGCTTATTAAAATCTTTTATAGTATTAAACAAAACCAATTGCCTCCAATTTTGCGCATGAAATTCGTGTATATTTGTTTCAGAAAAACCTAAAAACTGCTGTGAACGTTTCGATGGGATTTTCACCATTTTAAAGCATATCGTGTGACTTGAACTGTGTGGTATGTCTTACAGTTCTACATTAGATGGCGCCGGAGCAGTAAATGAAATAGTGAACGTATCGTGAGAAACACTAAAGATGTAATATCAACTAGATGTTGCATACATCATACTTCATTATTACCGCATCTATGGGTAGCTTCCTTAAATTTCGGTTATTTGGTCTTTAAATCCCATACATGGCGTACTGAATGCGAATTATGCAGTTTTGACTCTTCAGAAGAAACGAATGTAGAACAAATACCAATGCCTTGGTTAACTCAAGAATCTAAAAAATCAACTACGTTTGTTCTATGGAAAACAGAAGAACAAATTAAACAACTACGTAAATTGCTATTGCGAAAAGGGATAAAAAAAACTGTAGAGAACATCGCTTCCATCGATGTTATGTCAGGCGACGAAACTACAATCTATGACTACTAGAGGTATCCTGTGTATAACTACTGCCTTATAAGTGAAATTGGGTTTTTGTGCTATCAACAAAAGCAGTTTTGGAAAATGATTCTCGATACCTGATATTAAACTGTAAAGGTGCAGAACGGATTTTAATTTTGAGCTCCAGCGCCAGATGAAGTAGCCTAACGAGACAATCTTCTTCTCCAACGCCAAATGAGACACTACAATGAGACATACCTATTGTTTGATTTCGTGAAAACCCTGTCATAACTTTCAATAGTTTTCAGGTTATACCAGGTTAGTCGTTAAATAAATGTATTGTTGGCTCTTAAGACACGAGTTCAAGTTAACTTTGATCCTAAAGTATTGAAATGGTGAAACCCAATTCAAAATCTGGATTTTCTGCATCGTTCTGGAACAAATAAACACGTTACAGATGTATTTTTATGCGTGTGTTACGTATTAATGCAGGTAAGTTACATTTTACAATTTTTAGCAGCAACTTTAGCGGACGTTGTGATTAAGCTAAATTCAACCTGTAAACTGACATTCCGTACATCAGCTGTGCGGGTAAATCGACGTTTAGTTTAATTATGGAAATGACTAGTGCCAGATTAACGAAACTTGGTACACATAATTATCTTTGGACGAATTAAATAGTATAGGGGTAAATCAACTCCAATTCACCCCTTTCTGTGTAGGGTGCGGGTGAATCAAGGTTTGCTTTAATTCCGGAAATGGGTGGTGAGAATTTGATAAAATGCGGTACAAATTATCTCGCTAGGTAACTAAAAATACTGTAGAGGTATAGCAACTACATCGCACACCTATCTAGGTAGGGTGCGGATAAATCGACATTTAGTTTCATTCACGAAACAGCGGATGGCAATTTAATAAAACGTGATTCTCATGTTTCACATCGGAAGAATGAAAGCAGTGTAGGGGTCAATCAAATCGAACCCACCACCTTCTGGGAAAGACGCGAGTGAAACTAGGTTTTCTGATTCCGGAAATGGCTGACGCGAATTTAATAAAACTTTATACATATTCATCTAATCGGAGGAATAAAAATAGTGTAGGGGTAAATCAACCCAATCTAGACTAAGCAACAACGGCTACTCTGCTTGTTCACTAATAAAAGACCTGCTCTCGGTGAGTAATGAATTGCAGTATGCTCTTCAGCACTCCGTCTGGTATTCTCTCAAACCATTGAAATATATTGCTCATCATTTTTAAAGTTTGTTACAGATATTTCTGAAGATATTAATTTCGCAGAATAACTCCGAATTTCTCTCGGATATGTAATGTGGCATTGGGCCTATTAATGGGACAGAAGTAACAAAATACGCTCTAAGGAGAGAACGTTGTGCTGCGATTTGGAACCACCACTAGAGCATATCCTACCAGAGACCAGAGGAGAGAAGAAATAGGGTGGTCTCGGTAGATCCGTGTTGTCGTTGTGGAGCTGTGTGGCGTGGTGCGTGCCGGGCGCGGAGACTGCCTTGCGGCTGGTACGGACATCGGTTTCGGATATCGATCACCGGCGGGCGGGCGGCTGTGTCTTGGCGACTTTGAGGTGGCCTGCGGGCGCCGCTCTCCACACGCCTCCCAACTTTGCTCTGCGGCTGATGGGGGCGGGTCGCCAACACTTGATTACAGACACTGTGTGCTCGCGCCGGACTCCACTTGTCCATCGCCCCTATCAGCTCGCCAGTTTAAGTGGAGACACTCGTCGCTACTTTTTCTGTTCACTTGCAGTACAACGGGAAAGTATTTTCAGTATTCAAATGATTTCAAACCCTTTATTAGAAGACCCATGTCTATATATATAAAGATGAATGTATGTACGTTTGTTTGTTTGTTTGATCATCATACAAATCCACAGTTTTCATCCGATCTCGATGAAACTTTGCACACTTATCCTTTGAACCAAAGAGGAAAATACTGTCTACATTTGGTTGAAAAATTAACTGTATAAATAATACATGTTGTCTTATAATTTCGAAAAATTACTCAATGGCGACAAACAGACGCGTTGGATGTGGAGGTCTCTGTATAGTTTTTCCTTGTTGCGGTCAGGTAGCTCAGTGGTTAAAGCGCTTGCTGACTGATGTTTGGGTCGTGGTCTTTGGTTCAAAACTTCTGGATGGCTAAGATTTTTAAAACATTTTTTAGTCATGCCTGGGCCGTCGGTTATTCGGATTGAATATTAAACTGAAAAAATCTCAAAGTTAGGGGTGCAATGCGAGGCAAATCGTAGGTAGTATTGCAACGCAGTAGGTGTACACTTTTTTACGTTACACTGATCCCTTAGGGGTGATTCACGGTCACTGTGTATGTGATCAGCAGTAATAATAGTATAAATGCGAAAGTAAGTCTCTGTCTTTTGTTAGGTTTTGACGACTAAATGCCTATACCGATATTGACGGGATTTGACAAGAAAATCTGTAGGGAGGGCACAGGCATGTTTTTGTGTATGATTAACAGTTTTAGTAACGAAATTTTTAGAACTTATCGAATGGTGACAGAGAGACGGATGTGTGTGTTAGTCTGTAATGTTACGTCGCTTGTTCATGCTGTGCTTCTCGCCACTAACCACTTTCTATATTCAATTCTCGCAAAGAAATTCTTAATCCACGCGAAGTCGCGGGTATCAGCTAGTTATTAATTAAACAAATTCAGATGATCCAATCCCCACAATACTATGCTGCGGTAAAGAAACTGTGTGGTTATGAGTGATTTCCATCTGCTGAAAGAGTGGCCGCATTCAGTTATAGATTTTCGAAGTTCTCCATTCATATTCTCTTCCCACAGAGCTAGATAAGACTATTAATGTAAAATTTCAAGCTTTGGGTCTTGTAGACAAATAAAACATACAACTTTCTTGCAGAATAACAGAGAGACGTTTCAATGAAATCTTCAGAGAGCATACCTATTAACTGAACGTGTTAAGTAATGGACTTCTTCCAAATAAAAAAAAAAAAAAACAATAAGAACACGTGAACTCTTTTTTTGGAAAAAACTGCTAGATATGTTTAACCGGTCAACAGAGTCATCAATTTTTTTGTGAAATGACGGTAAACTCATATGATTCCATAATCTGCTCCTCAACTGATGTTCTCACTGACAAATAAACAATAGCTACGCATCCAGTCTGAAATAATTACTACCTTCCATTTCGCTCATCACAAAGCAGCTGTAAAGAGTATGATCAACCTCCAAAAGAGACATAAACGCGATATTGCTTCTTAAGTTGTGATTTGGTAATTGCATTTGCTTGGTTGTTCTACCAAAGCGATAACGTCATAGACGTTACTTTTAAAGTAATTCTTTAACACCTTTATTCTGTAATCCAGTTCCACCTCCGCAAGGGCAGGAAAATGAAAGCTAGCATTAACAAGCATCAAATGTTATGGCACGTAACATTACGTTGCTACTTCACACCTTCCTTGTTCTGCATCAAGTCGTCTATGGCACATCAGAATATAGTGCTCCTATCCATTTCTTTCACAGTCGAACAACGGAAATAGTTAAGTAAGGTTTCTAACTAAGAGGTCACAGTATTGTATTAATTATTCAACTGTGAAAATTGACGGAACAGAATATAAAGACATTAGTTTAATAATTTTTTTTGTAGTTTTTATACCTCCTTTCTAGAAACTGTCAATTTAGGTTTTTTACTGTGGAGTTAAAAATCTTTTTTGAATTTAGTAACAGTTAGCGAAAGTGGTTTAAAAGTATTCTTAACTGCAGCTAACCTGTTGTGTCCAGAATAATTCCAATAGTAAATATGCGAATGTCGTAAAAATTAATTTCGGAATATGGCGTGTGAATTATAGACACACATACTACTTCAGATATATTACTTCACTGTCAAGATTTTAGCTGGTCGTTTCGAGATCCAATTTTGGTTCTGCATTTAGTTTGAAACTTTCGGATGATTCCATGCCACAATTAAAAACATCTATCTAATTTCACTTTCGCATATGCAAGAACAGTATTCATCAAATTCCCATAAACCGTGCGGGTGACCTACGTGATGAAAATACACCATATGCTCCATCACGTTTGTCTTGCAGCCATTGGTCAGCGTGTTTATTAGGCCCACGAGTTTTTTGCCAGAAGGAAAGCGAATGCCGTGTGTATTACCGAGGCACCGCTGCATATGGTGCATGGAGCGTTTTTAGAAAAAGACAGAGAACTGAACTCCACATGGCTGCTGCGTGTTTTGATTCTGCATTTTCCCTAATGTCAGCTCTGAATTTTTAATCTCGCAAGTATCAGACAGACTCCCAGAAATAAACATTCAGCGTCATCCTCCGTTATTGGCGTACCCCTCATAGCTAACACAAAACAAAGGAAAAATCGAAAGAAATAATGATATGAAACTGAAACGGTTTAAAACCTATGCTCTTACGTCTCCTGTCCATTACAATAAATGGTCTCCGTCTTTAAGATCGTCGATATTGCTTTTATTAATGATACTGACAAATAACGAACGAAACACTAGTGTTTTCGTAATACGTAGTAAGGAAAGACGAGTGTATTTTCTATGGAATGAGTCTGCTTGATCACCATAACTGGCGCTTCAATGACAGAAATTACTACAGGTTCGACTTTTCTGGAATATGGAATAGGTAAATTGATTCAAAGCATTTTCTTTACTAAAGGTCTCAATTTTTTTCATACTCCAGTTCTTTTAACAAAAAAAAAAACAAAAAAAAAAAACAAAAAAAAAAAACTATAACAACATACTCTTTATACTAAAGGCTGTTTAAAATATAGGAATGCAAAAACAATGCGACGCATCTATCCCGTACTATTTCATGGATGTTATATTCGGAAACTGTTATTACTTGACTAGGCCTACACTGTGTTACATGACTAATCTTCTTCTATTAGTTTATTCATAAGTAAGTTCAATATTCTCTTATAATTGCATAAATAGTGTGCAATTTTTTTTCGATCAGCACTGTATAAGTCTATCGACGAGTATTAATGGATTACAATCTGTGGTGTAGTTAGGGAATTAAAATCATCATTTAGTTGGCAGCTGCAATGAATACAGACATCAGACGATTTAAGATTCTGAAACACAAAAACCAAAGGAACAAAAATGATTTTGTAACTGCTTAAGTGGGCCACCTAATGTCCATAGTAGGATGAACTCCCATGTTTAACACTGTCCTGTATTTACTCACAGTATCACCGACCGATATTTAAAGAATAATATATATCTGCCACACACAATGTTAATTACACTACTTCCAATTATTCTGCCATCTGTTGACTCACTATTCGCTTCAAAATATAAAATGCTGGTTACATAAACTAAAAGAAGAAAATGCTCAATACATTTTCAGATTGATTAAACCCTAATCATCACTCTTTTAAGAATTGCACACTTTTTAAGCAATCCCTCCACTCCTCTTCAACAATTTAATCTCGCTTCCTGTAGCAATACCCCAAAAACGTTACTCAACTGTCTTCACTAATTCTGAATAAACTAACATCGCTTGCTAGAACTATAACGAACAATTTAAATCTTTACTAGTTAATGTTATGCACTACGACTATAATCGAGTTTCTTCCCCAAGCAGACTTATCTTTCTGGAGTGATAGAAAGCAATTAAGACCCTGTTGAATAGCATGTAATCACTGACGAAGTTAATTGGCTCTCTACGCTACACTACAAGTCGACTATTTCAGACGCAGACGTTAACGCTACAACTCAGGCAATATTCTCAAAGACTTACAGAGGAAAAAAATTAATTCTTGGGTGCGTTTCACCGATCTCTAGTTCACTAACTTTTAATGACCAACGCTTACTCCTCGAAACGACACACGAATTCAGCTAACATGAAGTCGATATTTACTTCTAGTAAGTACGTCGGACCACTCCTATGCAATACTACCACACACACTGTCTGAATGCTATTTGACGAAAAGTTACCATTTCAACTGCTGACCCATATTTATATTTTATCGCGATTTGTTCCATGTAACGATTTATTATATGATGGACTTTTACAGGTTCGTTAATAACAATCAGTCGCCACTCGGTACCCGGGACGATATCCAGGATTGCCAATACAACCCTTATCCCTGGCTATCTACTTCTAAATAAAATTTGTTTATGCGCAATCGTTAG
The DNA here is from genome assembly GCA_031002005.1 of Vandiemenella viatica. Lineage (NCBI taxonomy): Eukaryota > Metazoa > Arthropoda > Insecta > Orthoptera > Morabidae > Vandiemenella > Vandiemenella viatica. The sequence continues at coordinate 135,352,396 of JARYHS010008075.1, forward strand.
ACTTCAAACTGTCTATTTAAAGTACACAAATCCAGTCCAGTACCAGTCTTACATTACAAAAATAGAATCAGGCATCGTACAACTTCAACGAAGATTACAGGTTAGCAGTTAGAGGGAACGCAAACTTGTCAACACACATGGTTATTATTCGTCTACTGTACAATCTCGGCTATTACACCACTTAAAGGCACTGAAAGGCGCGACACATGTTGAATACAGTATGTTTCCTCGAACTTGGTAGACGTGTCTGTTGGAGGAGGTTCATGCATTATTGTCCTATGGTGCTACATTTTCCCCTACCGAAATACTCAAATTATGTATCAAACGCTGATACTCAAAAAATGACTCCAAACGTCTCAAATAAATCACTAAATTAAGTTCAAGGGACCTTACAACTGGTCTGAATAGCTACAAAATATTTGGAATTGTGAGAAAAAAATCAAAACCCCAAGTTCATTATTTTAAATGGCTCTAAAATACCACGAGCTCTTCAAATGTTGAGTACTAAAAATTATTTGAAGATAGTTACTGTTCGATTCAGTTACAGGAAAAAATAAGTTTTACGTCACAAGCCTACAAAATGTTCAGCCAAAACGAAATATTGAGAGTTGTATTTCCGACTCTGAGCCGTTACCACTTAAGATTAAACTGTGGAGGCGTGAGATATATATATGAAAATTTCGCCATCCTTTTGCGTATTAATCAGTTCCCATTCTGACCTTTCGCTTTCGGACTGGTCCAGTTAGGTGCAGTGAGCTACACGTCCTTGAAAATGAAGAACGCTATTCAGCAACAATTTTTTTTTATTCTTCGCAAGATAACTTTCGCCATAGTGACAATATTTTTGAAACATCGGTTTTACTGATGATATATTAACTGCGGATGTAGCAGTATGTTGCTGAACAGCTGTATGAAAAATTGTACCTGACTTCCTGTAAATAAACTGAACGCGTACAGTGCTGCATCAGTAAATATTCTTATAGGAATGAGTCTTGTCAGGAACAAACCATTGAAATTTTATTCATTCTGTTACATAAAGCTTATTTGCCGAGAATGAAATAGCTACAATTTTGTCAGATAAACAATTTTAAGTACAAAATCGTAAATCTGTTTTAATTTTTTTATATTCCAGAATACAAGGTTCTATTATTCAAACAGTACTTACACAAAATGAACCCCTTTGTTAACTATAAAAATGAACTCGACATTCATCTCATTCTTCTTTCTGTGTATTGTGTGGTCCCTAACGTTGGTGATCAATACAACAAAAGCTTCCCATGCTGCTGTCAGGTGAAAAATTTCTTGTGCACTACGAATCCCAATATATTCCTTTCATACCATGACATTTCAATAATGTAGTCTTGAGAGTTCACGTATGTACACAATACAGTAGAAATGGCAAAAGCTAATTCTTCAAAATACTATGGCATAACTGGAAACTTAGGTTGTCAATGTAAAACAGTGCTCTCAATCAGTTAAACATTGTATTAGTGGATTTCTCTTTCAGAATACGGACTTTTGGAAATCGCTCATCCCATAGTTTTCCTTTCAAAATTAGTTGTCCGTATAGTTACAACAGAGCATTCGGTGCGACTGACATCCGGAGACAATCGTAGTTGGTTCAGTAGCGAAAGTGTTGAGATCAGTTTTACTTCTTTCATTATTAACTTGTTCAAAATGGATATCTTTTGATCTTCGTTTTTAAATGGTTTTATTACTCGACATAAAATTTATAATTTCCAAGTGAAAGATGTTAAATTAATCATAAAGGTGAATAATTTGGTGTTTACAGTTTACTCGGGCGATCGTAATGAGACATCGCTCAGACGATTACCAACGATAATGTTGAAACAAATTATAGGCCGTATCTTACTATTTTATACAATTTCCTTTTATATCTGATAGTATATATCGACCAATTCATAATGTATGATTAGTCGTATTGCATTCTTCGGAAATCGGATTAATAATAATCCTCGGACTGATAATGCACACCATAAACGGGAATTGTGAAAATTAGTTTTAAAATGATGAATTTTAACGTGCTACATGTAGACACGTCCATATGTCAAATTTAAGTAGGTTTTATAATACACTGCGATAGGATGCGATGACTCGTCAATTTGTTTTATTCCCTTCACTAACCCTGCTTGTGGGATTTTCTTTTGAACAGCTAGTTTCAATTGTGATCTCCCATCATGTCCTAAATGCTCTGCACTATGGAAGAAGACCCTCCTGTCTTTAACGTTTCTATGAAATTTTAAAATTTCGACCCAGACAATTTTTCGGTCTGAAAGTAAAAATTTCATATGTTTGCTTTGAAGATTTAAATCTCGTACCCTATCAATAATTTCCTTCTTAGAGAAAGAGCTAGGGCGTCGTGATAATTCATTCATGTTAATTTCGTCTGTTTTCTCCGACACTACCGAAGTCATTAATTTCATTATCATCGGATATTGGTGGAAGGATAGTAAACACTGGAAAAAAAACTTCTTAGCCATGTGGTATAAGTCTGGCTGATTCCAGTACAGAATAATCATTCTTCAGCTTCTTGCACCGATTACAACTTGAAACGTTGAGAGCACTGTAATAACAGTTCCCAAGATTTGTTCTGTCCTTGTAATTTTATGTTCAGTTATGCCTAGTAAAAACATGTTTCACAAAGTTGATAATCAATTCCTTCTGTTTCACAGGAATGTACGCTCCACAAAACTAGCAGAATACGTCTGGGAAGTAGCCCATTTTTTTCTGAAAAGTTATAATGACATTTGCAGTATAAATTTCATGTATTTCAGGGAAGGTAAACCATTTTAAATACAAATTAGATTATTTTATATTCTATTGCCATTTCAATAAGCTTTCCTACACGTGGAACGTGTTACACGTTATTCTTTGGTTATTCGTTTAATTAACAGCATTTGCAATAAGCATTTACTGATTTCTTGCATAACTTCAAAGTGTTTCAATTATAATTTGGCTTTAATAGATTATTGAATAGACATTCAACAATTCTATAGTCTTTCGTTTGCCGAGTTATTCTTTGTCGCAGCATAGCACGCACTGCTTCTTTAAGACGATCTCTGGGCGCCGGGATATCCACTATGACAATAAATCAGTTTTACGGTATGGTTTCATCATTGCCTAATTATTCAGCAAAGTGTGGAGGTAGCAGAAACAACAGTTTTTATCATGTAGACAACGTTTAGTCTCGTATGGCTTAAGGAGGATATTATAGCAGTCATCGTGTAATTAATACACCAGTGGACAGTAAAGGAAAATAATTTAGAATTTATATTTTGGATTGATCAGAAAAACCAATATTAATCAGCAGCTAGCATTTTTTGTTGTACGCAATCAGATGTATGTGTATCAAAGAAATTAAATTTATTTTTCCGGGCGTCATCGTTTGCATCATATCCTTTAATCAAGCAAATCCAGGATTTCAACAAGAGGTAATCTGAGGCGATGTTTGAGATTTGTCCATAACCGAGGGCAACATCTCAAGGATCTCGCTGGATAGTTCTTTAAAATAATGTTGATTGCAAATTAATTAATTAGTTCTTCAATTAGCAGGTTTCCCAGTCTGGTCGTCGAGTAATTTTTTTTAATTTTTTTTTTTTTTTTTAACCTTTATGCTTCAGAATTGATTTTGGAGTCAATGAAATAAGAAAACCATGGAATCACTTATCATTTCACTTTTATTCCGTTGAAATCTTCAATTACAAACATATGCGGGTGAGCCAATAACTTCGTCCAGGGATTCTAAAGCACATTATAAAACAATTACAGTGATTCAACTTCGGTGAACATAACTGCTTGACAACGATGTTTTCTGTTTGCCCTTGCCGTTAGCTTCAATGAGCGCCAGAGAAACCTCTAGAACACAATAAAGAGTGCCGACAGACGTTTCTCGAACGCTAACAATTCCACTGACAGTCAACAATCATACAAAAACTGTTAGAACTAGTACAAAATACTCACAGTCATTATGAAACAATAACAGTTCCCAAGATTTGTTCTGTCCTTGTAATTTGATGTTCAGTTATGCCTAGTAAAAACATGTTTCACAAAGTTGATAATCAATTCCTTCTGTTTCACAGGAATGTACGTTCCACGGTTTGTTTCACGAGAAACGTTTATAAATAAATTATGAAACAATTTAAAATAGAAATTAAAGCTAGTTACAGCGATCTACACATAAACTGAGCAACATAAGCCACTCGAAATAGATGAAAATAATCCTCAAAACATCATGGTTTATACAACATCTATAATTATAAGCTTCGATTAATTTTTCAAATGTCATACTACTTCTGATCATATTACACATCATTTACACAGTTTCTTCCCACAAACTAATATTCATTCACATGAAAAATATACAGACTCATTTAATCAACTTTCGTCTCTCTATACTCTTCCTATGATTAATTTCACATACAGTACAATACATTCATTTTCCAGTGATCCCAATATAAGAGACTGGCTCTGTGGGATGTGGAAAGTTGTTAATTTACAGATAAACCATTGCGTAGAAAAGTAATACATACACCAGAAGATGTACAGTTATGGCATACATGGTACATTAAACAATTGCATAACGAAATAATATATACACCAGATGATGTACAGTCATAGCATACAATGCATAACAAAATAATACAGACATCAGATGGTCTACAGTCATAGCATAGATGGTACATTAATTATGTCAACTACATTTACACAAACTACTGGCAGTTTATTTCGTAGATACCTTAGAAATAAATTCTTCGACTGAGTAGATGGAGTTGTCAGTTAAAAATTCTTCCTGAATTTATGCTTATCATGTGCTGGACATTTAATATGTGTTGGGAGCTTACTGAAGATATGTATACCTGAATATCGGACCCCTTTCTGAACAAATGACAACGATTTCGAATTCTTGTGAAGATCATTTTTACTACTAGTCCCATAATTGTGTATTTTACTATTTGTTTCAAAGAGACTATAATTTGTGACTATAAAGGGCATTAATGTGTATATATACTCAGCCACCAATGTTAAAATCCCTAACTTCATGAACAACTCTCTACATAAAGTTCTATTGCTAACCCCACACATAATTCTTATTACCCATTTTTGGGCTCTGAAAACTTTGTCTATATGGCTAGAATTGCCTCAGAATATAATTCCATATGACATTAAGGAGTTAAAATAAGCAAAATAAACTAGCTGCCTCAAAAGGAGATCACCTATAGCTGAAATTGTACGAATTGCAAATGTGGCTGCACCCAATCGCTTTAGTGGTCTTGATTGTTGTTAGAAACACCTCCGTCCAAGGCATGCTATAATACTCGTGTTGTTCGTAATGGATCTGCATGATGACCACTTAAGCAACCATATTAAACACTCCAACTAATAAGTTTAAACACATTGTTTATGTGTCTGCAAAATGTGTTACAAGGTGAAAATGTGATATTAAAAGAAAATTAACTTAAAATCATAACCAAAACATTAATCAGCTATGTATATCTGCATAAACATAAAAATGATTGGAAACAAGCATTTACCTCATAGAATAGAACGTTGTATAACGCGAAAGCCAAACCATTCGCGAAAAGTTGATTACATTTCTGAAATCAGTATCTCAAAATCATTTAAAGTTCTTAGGTAGCTGAAAATTAAAAATTAATTATGCTGAACACTGTTACTGTTGCCTACGACAAAATTTAAGCTGTTTATGATTGTAGTTACTGTGTACCTCGTGATTTTAGATCTGCTACATACAAGCATGTCACAAGCCTGCCGATAGCCGCTCCTGATAAACGCCTCATGTAGGTATCGACTCCAATGTTTCCACACAGCAAGACAAATAATCGTGGCTAGTCGGGCATTTGGGTGCAACAGTCGCTGAACACCGCAGTGAAGAATGATTCACTGCCGTGATTCGCGGCACACGCTGCGCACTGGTTCACGGATGCCATAAATAACACTTTTTTCTTCCGTCGCTGGAACCTTAGCTGTTTCTACATGGGGTGAGTGGCCTATCTGGTTTCCTCTTGCTGAATCTATTGATTTATTTGACTTTTTGTTGTACTTTCTCCATGTATACCGATAAATCTTAAAATTATCAAAAATTCATTTTGTAAATCCCTACGCAACTAGCACAACTTTGGTAGTTTCAAAAGCAAACTACGTATTATTAAAGTTACTGGTAAGGCAATTTTAAAATTCCCTTCATCTGATAACACCAAAGTGCGGCAAAAGGGACAATTATATTTTGCAAATTTTTGTGAAATACCTTAATACTGTTTTCGTGCATCTCGGATTTTAAAATATCTCGGATACCCATACATCAAACTTACAAATTCAGATCAAAATGAATAGAACCAATTAATATTTAAATGCAACACTAGGCCAGCAGACTAGCGGATAAGATGTTGCACGACACCAAAACGTTTGGCTTGGATTCCAAATATCTTCGTATTGATATGAAATGAATCTACGACAATGTTGGTGGTGGTTTGTGCATCAGCTGGGTATATTAAGTTCCCCCTGTTATCTTACGAAAGAGCAGATCTGAATGAGCAGGAATCGAATGTCACTCTCCCCTAAAATTTAATCTCTTATCCACAAGACCCAACCTGAACACGCGTGCCATCACGATCTTCGACAAGTACAGTACATTAACACTTACAAACTGAGGAGGGAAACTAAAATCTGCCACTGTTAAATAAGTTGCGGATGTTGACATGGAATGGTAAACACTATCTACAGAAAATCCCTAAGCCTTGAGAGATCTGGAATGCCACACACTTAAGGGAATCGGATAGTTTTGACAGGCCTAAACTGCAACGTTTTAGTTAAAGCTTCATTATTAACCATGACAACTAGAAAGTTCAAATTCTCAGAAGTTATTAGTATCATTAGCTTCTAGCCCGTCAAAAATTACGGTTTGAACGCCATATTCTGGCAGTTCATTTTATTATTATTATTTTGCAGTTGGTTAATTATACGGGATTGTTATTAGATAATGCTAGTGGCCTTGATTTGATAATGTTCTACACAGCACTACAGTAGTAACTTATACTGAATTAATGCGGGCGGATGTATAGAACCAATAAAATGAAAAATAAATTAGGAATCCAGAAACTTTTGCTATCCATGTAATATCCATGTAATATCAGTTTTATTCCTAGTCCAGGCACACTTCAGCGCGATAGGTACGAACTACGTTCACCCGCATTTATTAATACCTTCAGCAACTTGGCGCATATGAAAGCAGTTTAATTGGTTTGTAAAACTCATTTCAGAGTGAATTACGCTGTAATCATATGTGTCGGTGGGCTTTCTGGTCAACTTAACCACAACCCTCCATTAATATTGCTTTCGAAAATCATAACTTCTACTACTCTCAAATGCTGTAGTCAATCGCAAGACATATTGTTTTTAAGCAGTGACTCCGTTGTAATACAGCCTGTAGACTACCATTATTTTCAAGCAGAAATTAGGTTGTAATACTTCCTGGACGGGCTTAATACAGTTAAATGTACTACGGAAAATATTTCTAGAGGATTCTTGCATTTTACCACAGCAATTCCTGGCAGAATCGCGATCACCTGTACTACCGATTTATTTACATTATTTTACTTTAAATGACGGGAAGTATAATATCAAAAACGGATAACTGCCATTTATCTGAATGATATATTTCGTGATTCGTACATTTCGTGTAAACTTCCTCTGAGTTTTTAATATACTTCATCGTTTCTTATCTCCAGCCAAAAAAAATTTTAAAAAATAATCGTAGGTTGTGTTTTAACCTAGTACTCATTATTGATACAGGTAATATAACGTACACATACAATATCCTTCTCCTTACATGAATTTTTGCATCTGGTTGTCGTAGATAAATAAAAAGCAATATGTAAATTTAAACGAACGTACTAATTGTAACTTTGTGACACATAATTGCCTCGCATTAATTTTTTTCCCTGCTCTCCGTATTTCTAATATCTCTGCTCACTGCTATTTTACGGCAATAATATCGTTGTTGTATTCCGAGTGTCATATCGCTTATACTGTAAATAGTCATATCCTTGACTGTTTAAATCTAATCAAAAGTTTATATTAAATCTCATTTAATAGTTAACACATGTATAAAAAACTAATGGAAAAGCTTATAAGGAGAAACGAATTAGTCATTTTTAATGATATCTTTTGTTATATGAATACGTTACTCTGGTTAGATTATCAGAGTATTTGGTTAGGATTTTGCATAAATAAATTCATTTTACTTAAGATCACGTAGACTATAATTTCGAAAACGGATAACTGTTATTTATTTGAACAATACATCATTACGTTTCTCCGAGTTTTAAATACACTTCACAGTTTCTTACCGTCTGCCGAAAAAATCTTAGGTTATGGTTTAACCTAGGGCTTATAACTGACACAGATAAAATAGCGTAAATATTGAATCCCTTCTCCTTACATGAATTTTGGCGTATAACTGATACAAATAATATAACATAAACATCGAACATCATTCTCCTTACACGAGTTTCTGCATCTAACTGTAGTTAATAAACAAAATGCGACATGAAGGAAGGAATGCAATATGGTGGCTGTTGATTGGCGAGTGACGGCTGTCACGTGACCGTTCTGTAGCCAATTCGTGTAGCAGCTATAGACGACGCATGCAGACGCCACGTTAGCGTTTTATATAATAGGATTTTTTCACTGTGTGTCTGTACAATATCATTGATATTTGTAGTTTGTTTTCATTAATGTTCACATGTGAACAAGCAAAAGATAAAAACATACTCCTAGGTATGTACCTTTGTTTCTGATGTTACTGTACATAATTTAATAAAATTTGTATGTGTGATATAATGTTAATGATACAACTTTTGAAGCAAACTTATTGTTAACAAGAAACTGGTATAGATTTTATGAATTTGAGATTATGTAACTATTTTTTCATATACTTATTTTATTACAACTCACTAGCTAATACTTTATATTCATTTTGCTTTACAGATCGTGATTTCTGCAATTGTGCAAAATTTCAATTTGATTGAACATTCCGTTCCTATATAGCACACAAATTTTCAAGTTTTGAAAAAAAATGAAGTTAATACATGGAATATGGGCATGGTGTTTGAGTGTAGGGTTAATGAAAACCGTCAATAACATTACGAAGAAATCATTGTAATCAGGAAAGTTCGTAGATTATTTTACACTCAAAAAAATAAAAATGCCAATTTTTTATATTTTACACTATCCGATTCCCTTATGGCTCGTATGACAACAACAACAAGATGCATGCAATGGTACATGGAGCGTCGCCTAGCTCAAAAATAATTTATGAAAGAGGAAAGCAGGCGAATGTATTTCCCGAACCGTTTAGGAATCTCTTGCCCCTTCATGTGCGACTTTTCTTTCTAAAAAAAAATTCACAATGGGCTTGCAGACGATAAAAACTCTTGATTTTACTGAAGGCTACAGAAAATATCTGTCTACCCTCTTGTAAGTTATATAAAATATTTTATTTTATCTATTTATTTTTATTTATTTATTTATTTTGCTTATGGTTTTTCGCCTCGTCGACATCTGTGCCATTAGAGACAGGAAAGGACGAGGGGCAAGGAACAGGAAGGAACTCTGCCATGGCCTTTTGATGGAATCATCCAGAAATTCACCTGGAGTGATTTTATGAAACCACGAAAAAAAAAAGAAATCTTCTTATCCAGACCGGGTTTCGAACCCGCCTACTCCCGAATGCGAGGCAAGATCTTTAACCGGTCATTCAACACATTGCTTGAAAAGAGACACTGTCTAAAATAGCCTAGAATACTTCGCTTCTCTTTTGAATAACTACTCATCTCCTTTATCGGTGTCGATGATAAACAGTCAAGCTACAGTTCGTGTGTATTTCCAGAGAAGGAGTAGCTGGGTGAAGCGCTAAGCGAGTGCTGCGGCTAGTTCACCCTCCCCGGGCCACTAACTCAGGACCTCCTTCCTTCCCGGGGCCTCTCAGCTTTATTACGGCGATATTTCCTGCGCGACACGCCCCGGATCGCCAAACATCTTCTTCCTTCCGCCCCCCCCCCCCCCGCGGCAGCGCGAGTTACCGACCTACCTGCCGTCCCGGAAGGCGCCAAAGATATGAGAAACTGGGGGCGCTCGTAGTTATTTCCTACAAGTGTTTCAGCCACTTTATCCCCTGTCACGTCATACTTCTTTTTACGGGCTTGGTCTCGTTTTTATGAGACTCGGCTTCGAGGTGTATCGAATAGAGCTATATTTTATACACGCCACTTCTTTCGATTCGTAAAGCTACGCACTTACCATATGAAAGAACTTCATTCGTTCTTCGTTTCATTGCCTCTAAAGTCGGCAGTCTTCCAATACACGGGCAATGTAACGGATATCTGTTAATTCATGAAGCAAGAATTTTCTTCTCCAGAGAGAAATATTTATGGTGACAGTGTAAAACAGTAGTTTGAGACTATCATTACAATACTGAAATATTTTCCCAGTATTGTCGAGCCCCTACAAGGATGACGTACCTACTAATGGCCTATTTTTCACCAAGTTCCCAAGCCTTCTTGAAGAAGAAAAAAATACCGGCAAATTAGGAACTGTCCAAAGCATTAATAATTAGAACATTTTATTATTTTATTGTGGCTTAAGACTTACGAGCACACATCTTACGAAATAGTCAAAGTAACGTGTTTTTGGGAGTGCAAATTTTTCAAGCGATATGATTTACAGAATTGTTTTCTTTTTCTTCAATCGCATGACTGGAATGAAGAGCTTCTCCAGCTACTAGCATTTAATGTCCTAATGTCCATCTACACATATCCACTGCAAAACATCTTGCCGATTCTGACGAGCCATCATCAAAGGATTTTCTTGATTTCTTACATACACTATTAGCTCTTCAAATACTCAAAGATCTTTCCGTTAGATTGTTACGGATTTATCACCGCATATATAATCTCTGTATAATTTTTTTTCTTCGTTTCAGCCATCTATGGACTACGACTACGCAATTTCATTTCCTCTTCTGAGTTTCCTTCCTCCGTCACCAGTACTCTTTCATTCTCTGGCTCACTCTTGCTTTTTCTTCCTCTAAAAATGCCCTTTTTTCCTGATTGATTTTTTCGTTAGTCAGATACTTTACTTCCGGAATTTTGTTTTTAATCATATTTAGAGTACATTTGTAAAATCCATTGTTGTTATTGTGTGAGTATTTATGTGTTAATTTTTTCTTTGGGAAGGGGGGGGGGGAATCGTAAATCTTAAGTTCCTTTATCTCAGATTTACTATATTTTTTAAATTTACAGGTAGCCTATCCCTTATTCTGACTTGAAAGATTCCAGGTAGCTTATTCGAATATATATATTGCAAAAATTAACATAAGGCAGATGATATTACAAGATATTAGGAACAAAAGTGTTGCAGTGTTATCATTTTAGTAAGCAAATTTAACACTAATTGAATTCCATTTGTATAATAGTTACAATTTTACTGCAGGTGAAAATCAATTACTCCACACTGTATGAACAAAGCCAATGACTTACGCTAATGTGTATGACCTACACAAATATATTTTTCGACAAAATGGAAACAAAGTGAACTTGATAAAAGAGAAAAAATATTTAATTTTTACTAAACATAAGTAAAAGTGTTTAAAAATGGACAAAAATCAAACACTGAATAATTAGTTATTCCATTTTTTTGTTTTTGTTTCCGGATCCACAGTCTCCTGAATTTACAGTGGACCAAGACTATTTTGAAGGCTGGAATGAGTTCAGGTCTATCATATCCTTCTTCTTCGCTAGTTTGACAACGTTTTCTTGTGGATTCGGCACATATTGATGAACGTTCCCTGACTATGATAGTCTATCAAACTTTTCTGGTCTCAGAAAGCACAGAACATGACGTGCAATCAACCAGTAGTTCTTTGTAGGGAACTAGAGAAGAGTCTAAGAAAAATCGTTCAAAATCTTGATGCATTGGATATTCAACCAGTTAATGGGGATATTGTTTCCGTTTATCTTCTACGTGTGATATACTGTACCAAGCTAACTTCAGATTTTACGTAGTCACGTCCAATTTTGGTCAGCAAATATCTCTTTTTTTCTCCTGCATTTTGCAATAATATCATTCTAGCCGGTATAAATTAATTTATTCCTCATGATATCCGTAGAGTTGTTATTGCTCTGTACGCCCGATGTTTAGTGGTAACTTCAGATAAGTATTTTGATCCATTCATTCAACACTGAACATGATAATATACTTTTATGATAAATCAAGATGTTCAAAGTTTTGTTTATTATTCATTTACCTTCATGTCGCTGCGAGATGCAATGCTCTCAACCCAGCAGTACATAAAACGCAGCACCTGTTCCACTTTCATGGCATCCCAACTTATAAGTATATTTGTTCTGCTTTTAGTACGCAACAGATGTTGTCAACACCTGGAAAATTAGAGTTGTTATTGGTAAAAAGTCATAGCATAAACTAAATCATCTTCATTTGACTTACCTGCGTCCTCATTTATCGCTTACTGCAGCTTTCCTGCTACTGTTCAATTTGTTTAGTAAAACAAAAGGGATATTACTACAATAAATTTAAGTTGTATATCAATTTATTACTGGCTAGTGGATACATTCATTTCAGTTTTGTGAGCTCTGTGTCCTTTATCCAAAAAGCTAAGTCATTTGATTAATTTTGAGCTTTTTTAATTAAAACTTTAAGTAGACTAATATGTAAACTTAGTAAAAGTGAGCTATAATGAATATATTTCGTATTTTGTAGCACGTTATTGAGTTTCTATGTTTTTATCTATTCTGAAGACATAGCAAATGTTAACCTTTTTTTAATTTATTGTCTGTTATTTGAATGCTTGTTAGTACGCTTTAATTCGCTGTTTAAATAAAAACCTTCTGCAATATAATAATTTTATTATATGCTAGTTTCATAAATTTTCTGGTGATATTTCTAACAGAAATATTTTAACACAATGAGAATAAACGCTCAATTTAATGCTAGGTATCTCAGTGTATCCCTGAACTAGTCTAATCCTCGTAACGACACATATAAGAAACAAACACTTCAATCACATCAAATAATTAATAACTTGTACAACCTATAAATGTAAATTTTATCTTAAAAACCACTAAACCACATGACAGAATATTTGTTATAGCGTTTAATTCAGTAACTATTCGTCGTAGTTACAAAATGAATTGTTAATTGAGTAAAACTATATTTGGCAATTAATTGTAGTCAATAATCTATAATTTTTAAATAAATATATCTACAATACAACCGGAAATTCGTATCGACGCTTACATGTAGCACAGGTTCATAAGTTTCGGCAAAGTCAATTTATTGAAGATCTGATAGGAAGAGCAGATTTAATGTATTAAAAGAAGAAGACGAAGGACGTTAGATATCTTTTAATAAGTCAAAATTAATGTACGCTTCAAAAATTTATGAAAATTAGTTAGTGATAAGGAATTGATGTAAGCCCACAAGACCCGAGCTGAAATGTGAGGTTTTCACGAGTTTGTTGCGCTCTTTTTGATAGCTATTCTTTCCTTGTTTTTCTACCTTGTTACCACTATTTCATAGAACGTCTCATTAATTTACATACATGTAATTGAACAAGCAGTAATTTTTTTTTTAAATCCAACAAACGGCTAATGTTCAGACTGAAATCAAATATGATTATGTAGCTGACAAATGTGTGTAGTTTAATACTTCAAGAAAAGTTATCACGCTTAGGGATCTTAAGGGATAGTTAAATTATTTTACTTTGTGAATAAATGCTGCTACTTATTTTCATTCGGTACTTCTTTCTGTATTATTTCTCGACAGGAATTGTGGCCATTCTCTGGGGAAAACGCGCGTTAATATTCCCTCTGCGCTTCATGTGAGGCAATACTCGTTTTCGTTTTCCTTATACTGTAAACACAATGTAACCGTGTTTGTACGTAAAACACGTTGCTGCATCAGGGGTCATGAATGCTGATTCGTAACCAAATATAACGTATTGGATTCACAAAACAGGTTTAAAGAAAAGCAGTTAATATTTAAAAAATCAGGATTTTGCTGAAGGAGGACTACTCATGTTGAAATTTCGTGAATACTTTTTTACTAAATATGTTATAATTTTAGTATGCGCATTTTTTACAATCTGGAGGGTAATACATTTCTTGATTTTAGCTCTTCGTTTGCTGTATATTGCTCATATATCGTATCATCAATTGTAGATATATTTTTAATTTTTTTAACCCTGTACACGGTTTCAACCGATATAATCGAAAGTGATTTGCGTTTGACACCGCTTTCGATTCAGCTTCATGAGTCTCACTTCATATGGAAGGTTGTTTATTTGTAGCACCATTTGAGTTTTTATAAATTTCCGCGAATATTTTTATCCACCCTAATTTTCCAGAGCCATTTTCTTTCTTTTTCTGTAGTCCCTATTTCGCTCCGCGTGTCATATGCATTTTCGTTTAGATATGCTCACATTTTAGAGCGATTTTTCACGTCAATACATTTTCTCATCGAAAGGGCCTGTAATTTTTTCTACATTTTAGAAGAAACTCCAATTTTTCAATGTATTGCAGCTATAATATCTATCTTCCAGTTTCAGTTGTTAGAACTTACAAGAAAACTGTTATAAACTAAGCAAACCTCTTTTACTGAAGGTTTGTCACGGAAGCTACCAACTTAGACCTTGAAGCGTGATGATATTAGCAACGACGTGAAATACTTGTAAGAACTTCACAAGTTATTAGAAGCGGGCAACTATCTACATCTACATCTACATATATACTCTGCAATTCACAAAACTGTGGGTGGCATAGGGTGCTCAGCACCAAACCTAATCTCTTTGTTGTGCATTCCAATCCCTAATGGTACGAGGAAAAAAAGAATTCATATAAGAATGAGTGCGTCACCTTATTTCTCTAATCTTATCTTTCCTGTCATTCCGACCCAAATAGGTTGGTGGACGAAGTATTTCACTACTCTCGTAAGTGAAAGTGGGAGTACGCATGTTTACCAATAAGTTTATACGAAACGTGCGTCGTCTATTTACCAGAGACTCCCAGCCTAGTCTACTAATCAGTTCTGTAACGCTTTCATAAGGACTGTAGCAAGCGGTCACGAATCGAGCGGCTCTTCTTTGTACTTTCTCTGTACTCTCAAACAGCCCCTTACGAAACGGATCCCAGATGGCACAACAATAGTCCAAATGTGGACGCACAAGAGATTTGTACGCTATCTCCTTTGTTTGTTCATTACAATTTGTCAAAATTCGACCTAGGAACCGCAGCATAGAATTAGCTCTACCTACCAACGTATTAATATGTAAGTCCCATTTCATGTTCCTTTGTACTGTTACTCCCAAATATTTCACAGAATCAACCATATCAATAACTGAACTGTTTACCTCATATTTCTGAACAATCGGATTCTTTTTGTTATTTATGCTCATTGTCTTACACTTTTTATAATTTAGTGTGAGTTGCTACTCAGCGCACCACGCCAAAATAAATTCCATATCACGCTGAATTGCTAAACAATCGGCCAAATTCCTTACTTCTCTATAAATAACCGCATCATCAGCAAACAATCTAAAAGGCTTTTCACTTTGTTTCCGAGATCGTTTATAAAAATTAAGAAAAGAAGTGGTCCTATTACACTTCCTTGAGGTACACCCGATGTAACATCTAGATTAGAAGAAATTTCTCCTTCAACAACGACATAATGCGATCGACCAGTTAGAAAATCCTTTATCCATTCACAAAGCTGATCCGATATACCGTACGCTCGTAGCTTCGCTAAAAGGCGGTTGTGTGGCACAGAGTCAAAGGCTTTCTGAAAATCTAAAAAAATTGCATCTACTTGTGGACCTGCATCAATAACTTTCATTACGTCGTGCGTAAATAGGGCCAGCTGTGTTTCACATGATCTTTTCTTCCGAAATCCGTGTTGATTTGTTGTAAGCAAATTATTTTCATCTAGGAAATTCATAATGTTCGAGCATATAATATGCTCCATAACTCTACTACAAACAGATGTTATAGATATGGGACGGTAGTTTCCAGGATCGCTTCGATCACCTTTCTTGAAAATCGGAAGTTACGTGCGCTATTTTCCAGTCTGAAGGTACTTTTCGCTCTTCTAGGGATTTACTGTATATATCAGACAGAAATGGCCCGATTTACTCTGAAAATACTCTAACTGGAATACCATCCGGGCGAGGTGCTTTTCCCCACTTTTGGAGCTCTAATTGCTGTATGATACCTGGAGTATCTATTCGTAATGATTCCATCTCCAACTCGACACGACGTGGGAAAACGGGAATGCTATCCTTATTTTCGTCAGTAAATACATTTTTGAATACAGTATTTAGTACGTTAGCATTCAATAACCTCGGACCCTTCACGAACTAGTGCTGGAATATTGCTGTTGGTACAACTAATTTTTCGAACATACGACCAAAATTTCTTTGGGTTTTGCTGCGAGATTCTTAGAGAGAGTGTTTGAATGAAAATCGTTAAAGGCCTCACGCATCACATTCTTCACACGTCCTCTTAACTCAGCCAATTTTTCTAAATCGCTGCGAGACCTCTTCCTTATGTAGCGTGCGTGTATCGTTCTTTGTTTTTTGAGTAATCTTTTGACTTCGCATGTGTACCACGGTGGATCATTCTCCCCATTTATTTTCCGCTTCGGTATATGTACTTCCATACCTTCCCTGACTATATGTATAAATCGATGCCACATCTCTTCAACGGTGTCCTTTGTTAACTTAAAGTTATGGTAATTATTCCTCAGGTAGGTTCTAAAACACTCCTTTGAGGCCTTACTGAATCTGTATACAATCCGTCCATTTCCCCTTTTTCGCTTGGTCATTAATTTGATAGTCACAATTACCGCTTTGTGACCGCTTATTCCAGTGATCGTTGAAATGTCGGTGAATAATTCTGGCCTGTTAGTAACTAGCAAATCTAAAATGTTTTCGCTACCGTTATGACACCGCGTAGGTTCATTAACTAGCTGCTCGAGATGATTATCGGTGAACAAATCTAGAATTACTACAGAAGCTGCCTTATCCCTGCTACCAGTAATGTGAACATAATTACGCCAGTCGATATAAGGCAGATTGAAGTATCCTCCCAGAATCATAGCATGGTCCTGAAAACAGCTAGCTATACTGTTAATATTACTTCTCAATTCCTCGGCGATAGCTATGTCAGAATCGGGTGGACGGTAGAAGGCGCTTATAACGAGTTTTGACCCAGTAACACTGAGTTTAATCCATATTATTTCACCGATAGTTTCTACGTTTATTTCATTACATTGGAGGAATTTACTCACAGCTATAAATACCCCACTTCCATGAGAATGTAATCTGTCTTTACGAAAACGTTCATGCTGTCTTTAAAAGTTTCGGCGGAACTTATTTCCGGTTTTAGCCAACTCTCTGTACCGATAATGATATCCGCTTCTGTGCTACAAATAACGCTTTCAAGTTCTGGTTGTTTGTTACAAACGCTTCTACAGTTAATTACTAGTACTTTTAACTGTTGCGACTCTTTTACGTTCCTCCTACATTGCGGTGTTGCATCTGATTGGGTTGCCGTAACTATATTTCGTGTTTCGGGTCTTCCTCCCTCAGCCTATAAAACCACCCAGTGCATTCCACACGGCCCCTGCCACCCGTGTAGCCTATTCACGTGTGTAGTGCACACCTGACCTATTCAAGGGAACCCTACATGACTCAACCCTATGGTGGAGATCGAGAAATCTGCAGCCAATATCATCATAGAAACGTCATAGTCTCTGGTTCAGCCCCTCAATACGGTTCTGAACCAGATGTCCACAATCAACTCTGTCTACAATGGTACAGATGGTTAGCTTAGCCGAAATCTTGCGGCCACTGGCCACAGAGTTCACCCTTTCAGCCAGCCGCTGGAAGGAAGAGAGGATAACCTCCGACCCAAGACGACAAGCATCGTTGGTGCCGACGTGAGCCACAATTTGCAGTTGGCTACACCCCGTCCGTTCTATGGCATCCGGGATGGCCTGCTCCACATCACGGATCAGACCACCCGGAATACACACCGAATGGACGTTGGATTTCTTCCCCGAGTAATCCGCCATTTCCCTAAGGGACTATATAAACCGCCTAACATTAGAGCTCCCGTTACATCCGTTACATTTTGACATCCAAGCCATTAGATGTCATCAGTTGGTTTACACGTTATAGCAATTTGAACGTATACATATTTCATAATGTAAAGAAACACAATCGCATAGTTTTTAAAGACTTTTAATTAATGTTTATTTTTTCCGTTTTATATTATTTGAATGGGAAGTGTTTATTGATAGTGGTATTTTCGAATCTTGTTTCTGATTTATGTAAAGCTGATTATAGATGTATGTTGTTGAAAAATGCTTTATATCGTATTATTATTATTTCTTACGTATTGCGTCAAAGAAATCCACGCGTATAGCTAATGAACAATGTATATGAAAATCTCTGGAGGATAAACAGAAT
Organism: Vandiemenella viatica; assembly: GCA_031002005.1. Taxonomy (NCBI): domain Eukaryota; kingdom Metazoa; phylum Arthropoda; class Insecta; order Orthoptera; family Morabidae; genus Vandiemenella; species Vandiemenella viatica. The sequence continues at coordinate 135,370,973 of JARYHS010008075.1, forward strand.
GTAAAAAGAAGATCTTTGGAAGAGAAGGAAAAAAGAGACCTACGTTGAGATAAACTGCGAATTGTATCTGTGCGCGAAGAAGCAGTAAAATTAAAGGAAATTAAAATAAAAACCAAATGGAGTTTTTATTTGTTTATTTTTTATGAAGAATAATAAAGAAATGTTAATCTTAAATTCTATCAGGAAAGGTTAGTAAAGTAAAAATATTATTCGTGGCCTCCCGGACAGAGATGAGGAGTTATATAAACCCAGTAAAAAAATATTATAATAACAGTCGTTTTCGCTAATTTCACCTTCTTTAGATAAATATTAAGACGTTCATAATCATCATAGTCATCACCATTTGAGGTTTTCACTTCTTCTGGTCGTTCGGCACATGTTCTTTCATTTCTGACGACCATTCAGAGATTCTTCCTCCATAATTTGTCTCCTATCAAATCCATTCGCCTCTTTGTTTTCTTCTTCTGATCGATTCATTTTGTCCTTGGTTTTCCGAGATGTCTCCTTGCCTTTGTTCAAGAGTCTATCTCCAGGTTTTTGCAATCCCCCATTCCCATGATGCCCCAGCCGTTACAATATTGTGATCATTAACGTGATTATAGCTATCCTGTCTCCCGACGTTTCTGTTTCTGATTCTATGCTTCCTCGCGATGTTTTCTGTGTCTCTCATAAATCTCACTTCTGCCTCCTGTTATCAGCTTGGATATATCTTTGTCCATGTCCAGGTTTCAGAGCGATTGGTCAGTATTGTCTGGTACAATATTTTATAGAGCAACAATATTGTTTCCTCCATATTATGTTGCTGATCAGATGATAAAATTTCCTATCTTCATCTGTCCTATATCCTCTTCCGTATTTCCATTGGTAGTTGCTTTGCATCCAAAGTAAACAAAATCCTCTATTGATTTCATTTTCTTGCCGTTTAATGACATCTTTGGTGGGCAAGTATCGTTCACAGAATAGACGTAGAAATTCGTTTCTAATGCGCAAAATACTTTACAACTATCATTGACTGTACATTTTTTGTTAAAAAAATGAGGATAAAAACAATGTCTGACTGTTGTGAGCAAATATGAGCATATGAATTTTTAAAAAGCCAATACTTTTTAATGACAAGTGTATACGTACATAAAATCTCTGAAAAATTATTGACATCCTTGCATCCTGCAATGATTAGACTGTAACGTTTCACCATTAGCTACAGGCTTTTAGCTTTATCACAGGTGACTAAATTTAGCAGAATCGAAAGTTTGCCGGCTCAGTGAACGTGAGAGCATCCGTAGGGATATTTCACTGGGTGAAGCTGGCAGTCTGGGAACTCTGCAGTGACTCCCTCTCCCCTGACCTACCCCGCCCTCCATCATTACCGACACGCTCGCCCTCCGGCCTGCCGTCACCCGCCCAGTCACCACACTTCTTACACACGCAATATTTTATGGCCATATGTTTCAAATAATTACAAACGTTAATGTCGGGTCATATGCAATTTAGTTTGAAGCGAAAAAATAATAGTGACGTCAGACTACCAAACAATCATTTCCATGATCAGATACGTCGAACCGAGCCTGGTGGGTGAGCGTTAACGCTCTAGCTTCGCATTCGGGAGGACACGGGTTCGAATCCCCGTCCGGCCATCCAGATTTATATTTTCCATGGTTTCTCCAAACCACTTCAGGCGATTGCCGGAAGACTTCCTTCAAAGATACCATGGCCGAATTACTTCCCGTTCCTTATCCCCAGCCCCATCCCACCTCTAATGACCTCGACGTCGACGAGGCGTAAAGCCTTAAGTAAAAAAAAGATACATCGATCTTAAATCCAGAGTGGGTGAGAGTAAGTTGAAACACTAGTACCATATAGATGTGAAGATATCGTTAACTGCATACCGGCAATTTCTTTCTTAATGGCAAAAAAAAAAAAAAAAAAAAAAAACCGACGGTAAAATATCTGTCCTAACTAATAATTTTGCCCACATATTAAGGATTTGCAGGGTTAAATCTCTGATTGAGACAGAATCTAATAGCAAAGCATAAAGAAATTTAGCGAAAATGTATTTTCCGGCAACAGAACAAAAATTTAGAATAATACGAATGTTTATAGATGACAGATTTTTTTCTTATGCCCTGAGTTGATTCTTTGACTACCAGAAACATATACCTCAATTCCTTCGCGTAATATTATTCTGACTTTTCTTGAAAAAAAATTTACAGCACTGCTATACGAGACTCGTATGCGTTCAAGAACACAATGCGAAATAATTCACCAGCAATCAAATAAATCGTGGTTCTTCACTATATTCGATGATCATTGGTGACTTGAGAAGAGGTCGCATTGTTTTAATGTTTTGGAAAGACACTGTGGTGCGGAGAACCATCGGGAATGACTTAGGGTCATGGCTGGTAGTGATCGAGGGAAGTCTGACGGCGCAACCGTACGTCACGGACATCCTGCGTCCTCACGTATTAGGGAGAGTCCATAAATCACGTGCTCCATTTAGAGGGGGAGGGGGAGGGAGGGCTTGGCTGGAAAGCTACGCTGAACTACGTGGGGGGGGGGGGCGCTTTCCAAGCCTAGCCAAGCCACGTAGCTTCTTATTCATATTATTTGTCACGGTTAAAATAAGGTACAACATGTGAATATTTATTTCTGTCATTTAACTATCACCGTATGTCGTTTACGATAGTCTCACAAAAGAAAACAGTACAAAATATCTTCTGGAATAAATAGGGTAAAAGCCACGTCGGGCTACGTGCGGGGTGTGGGGGGGGGGAGGAGAGGGAATTTACTGGGGGCCATAATGGAGCTAAGTGGTTTATGGACGCTCACTTACCTGTCGTGCGACAATATCTTAGTGCCATTTTTCGAGAGAACAATGCTCATCGACATACGTAACGTGTCTCCATGAAATGTCTGCGTGATTTAGAGATATTCGCGTGGCCAGAAAGATCTCAACATCTGTCCCCGACAGAATATGTGTGGGCCAGCGCGGTCGTCTATTCCTTCCTAGTTCCAGTCTCCAGGATATCAAGGATTAGTTACAACAGATGCAGCCAGCTTCCTTCAAGAGAGTATACAACAGGTATATGATACCCTTCCCAACCGAATAAGTGCTCGCATGCAACGTCATACTGATAATTGGTCTCATACCGTTAAGTCCTTTGGAAACTTGACCCCCCTCCCCTTTCCGCGAAGTTTTGTATCGTTTTCTGCTCCCCTTCTGGATGCTTTACTTCTTTTGTCAGGCAGTGTATTAGAAGTATTTCTTAACACCTACCGTTTAAATACAGAATACAGTCGATATTGGGGACACGTTTCGATCTCCTAGGTAAAAGCGTTTTTGAGGCAAACTTGACAACTTTGACATTTGCTCACATCTTTATTTTCATTAAAAAAAAGAGAAAGTATCTTAATCTCTATACTTGAAGAGCTCTCGATTATCCACTCGTTAGGTTAAGAGAAGAAATTTTGCTTCTTTTGATGTGTATGTAACCTCCCTTTAGTAAAAAAAAAAGTTCAATAGGATATTCGTGTACAAAATACAAATTCGTAAACAAAATTCGAAGTTGTGAAACTTCTAGTTTTAACTTACTGCGTTTAAGAGCAAGAGTCATTTGAAAAAAGGAAGACAACCGAGCGACAGGAATAGAGACGAATTTCCTATCTATTACAGAACCCTAGAAATATCTCATAAAGCAACGGTCAGGGAGCTATGAGTTCAAGGCTGCCAAACATGTTTACGATCTCTGCTTTGTTCCGCGGCTAGACGCTCCGTGGTTCATATTTTACGTCGAACAGTAGAGCAGCCATGACAGAGGCGGATGAGCGGCTAATCAGAACTCCTTCACATCGTCTAATAATGTCAAACGATTAACTTTACTTCAGAAAAGTATTAATGTTATTTGGACACATAACATTCATACATTTATCATTGGGAGATTAAAAATACAAAAGAATAACCTTGTTGCAGCAAAGTATTCATGATATTTGGACACATAACATTCATACATTTATCATTGGAACATTGAAATACAAAATAATAACCTTACTTCAGAAAGTATTCATGTTGCTTGGAAACATAACATTCATACATTTATCATTGGGACATTAAAAATACAAAAGAATAACCTTGCTGCAGCAAAGTATTCATGTTATTAGGCCACATAACATTCATACATTTATCATTGGCACATTAAAATACAAAAGAATAACTTTACTTCAGAAAGTATTCATGTTGCTTGGAAACATAACATTCATACATTTATCATTGGGAGATTAAAAATACAAAAGAATAACCTTGCTGCAGCAAAGTATTCATGTTATTTCGACACATAACATTCATACATTTATCATTGGAACATTAGAAATACAAAATAATAACCTTGCTGCTGCAAAGTATTCATGTTATTTCGACACATAACATTCATACATTTATCATTGGCACATTAAAATACAAAAGAATAAATTTACTTCAGAATGTATTCATGTTGCTTGAAAACATAACATTCATACATTTATCATTGGGAGATTAAAAATCAAAAGAATAACCTTGCTGCAGCAAAGTATTCATGTTATTTCGACACATAACATTCATACATTTATCATTGGAACATTGAAATACAAAATAATAACCTTACTTCAGAAAGTATTCATGTTGCTTGGAAACATAACATTCATACATTTATCATTGGGACATTAAAAATACAAAAGAATAACCTTGCTGCAGCAAAGTATTCTTGTTATTAAGGCCACATAACATTCATACATTTATCATTGGCACATTAAAATACAAAAGAATAACTTTACTTTAGAAAGTATTCATGTTGCTTGGAAACATAACATTCATACATTTATCATTGGGAGATTAAAAATACAAAAGAATAACCTTGCTGCAGCAAAGTATTCATGTTATTTCGACACATAACATTCATACATTTATCATTGGCACATTAAAATACAAAAGAATAACTTTACTTCAGCAAAGTATTCATGTTGCTTGGAAACATAACATTCATACATTTATCATTGGGAGATTAAAAATACAAAAGAATAACCTTGCTGCAGCAAAGTAACATTCATACATTTATCATTGGCACATTAAAATACAAAAGAATAACTTTACTTTAGAAAGTATTCATGTTGCTTGGAAACATAACATTCATACATTTATCATTGGGAGATTAAAAATACAAAAGAATAACCTTGCTGCAGCAAAGTATTCATGTTATTTCGACACATAACATTCATACATTTATCATTGGCACATTAAAATACAAAAGAATAACTTTACTTCAGAAAGTATTCATGTTGCTTGGAAACATAACATTCATACATTTATCATTGGGAGATTAAAAATACAAAAGAATAACCTTGCTGCAGCAAAGTATTCATGTTATTTCGACACATAACATTCATACATTTATCATTGGCACATTAAAATACAAAAGAATAACTTTACTTCAGAAAGTATTCATGTTGCTTGGAAACATAACATTCATACATTTATCATTGGGAGATTAAAAATACAAAAGAATAACCTTGCTGCAGCAAAGTATTCATGTTATTTCGACACATAATATTCATACATTTATCATTGGAACATTCAAATACAAAATAATAACCTTACTTCAGAAAGTATTCATGTTGCTTCGACACATAACATTCATACATTTATCATTGGGACATTAAAAATTGTATTACATAAAATATAAAATTTTATTTTTAAGAAACCGTTTACAGGAATCTCATTATATTAAAAAATTGTCGACAGTAATCTTCCTACTATTTTTCCGCAACTGCAGGTTCGTCTTTTCGAGGATGCGACGTGTTGGGCCTGACGCCTCCCGGTGAGGAAAATTGTGTTGCTATCTGCAAATCGTGAAATCTTTCGTATTCTGTAGAACAGGTGTATTTTTGTGTAGTTTATGAGGCGTAGATCGGGGAAGAATGCGGGATCCGCTTAAAATTCGCAGCTAGGACGCCCAGTATGCGGGCACCTACCCCTAGTGTTGTAAAAAAAACATTTTTTTTCTGACTTGGAAAAAAAACACGAAAAAAACTGAAAAAACATGTTTTTTTTCTGGGACATGTTTTTTTCATAACTACTAAATTTCAGATGTTTAAGGCATTTATCGTTTAATATGACTGTTTTAGAGTTTATACTAAATACTTATCTTAATTTTTAAATCTACTATATTTTTCTGGTTCAGTAGAAAAAAAAATACAAAAATATTGGCAACATTGACTGATGTATTCTTTTACGAACGGGGATTTCCCGAATAGGCTAGGTTGCACGAGAAAGAATCCCCGTTGATTGGATTGATACTCACTATTTGAACTAGTGCTGCCAGCCCTACAAATTAGGAATTTTAAATTTATCAACGGTTTTTTTGTCTCTTTTTATTGCTTATTGTGCTTTCCTTATTTTCGGATACTTGTTAAACTCGCAGCATATAGTGATACTGCATAAACCAACGATTGAAAAGAAATAAAGCTCCTATGATAATAGATTTAAATTCAAACTTAAAAGACCGTAATATGGAACTATCGGCGCAGTCTTTATGCACAGTGCGTACTTTGCTCACAATTTAAAATTGCAATCTCAAAATCTTTTGTGTACAATACAACCAGTAAAATAAAATGTAACTACTTCTGAAGTTATGGATCAAGAGGAGACAGAAGAAGAAACAGAAAATTCCGATTCCGACCGCACTAGTGTTGGTGTTATTGATACTAGTGAATGTGGTACTGACCAAGAGGATGGATAAAAAATTATGTTACCTATATACATACATTTATGAATCATTATGTAAGACATTATATGATTTAGTAAGATTTAAAACACACATGTAAAATGTAACTTCAGTAAATAAAACTATAATTTATCAAATATACTGTTTTCTGAAAAAAAAACCCAGGGTGCTAGGTTTTATTTTCATGTTTTTTTCACAAATCTGATTTTTTTTTTTTTTTTCAATTTGCAACACTACCTACCCCATTATACCACCCAGCTCAGTGTGCGGTTCTTTAGCGCTCTAAGCCACAGTGTGTTTTGTAATTAGTAACACTCGATTTATATCAACTTCAGTCTAAGATGTGTCCTCCCTGGTGATATATTTAAGTGGTTGTAAGGCTAACTGAGGAAATAAATAAATGTGGACCTGCAGTTTCCATAGTGCGATCGCGTGCCGAAGGGCTGTGGTGGCCTTTGAGCAGTGTACGGGCGCTTCCTTCGCTCAACTCGCCCCAAGTTTCCCCAATGGTCGTAGCGCTTGACGGGCGCGCAGCTCACGTCCAAGTTGTTGTGGTAACGGCCCAACAACAACAACAGAGGCGCCGACGCTCATTACTGAACTTAACAGCGTCCGCCGTCAACGCAGTGGCCAGCCGACAGATGGCACGCCGTTATGAACGCCGTTACACAATGAATTTAACCTGAAACGCCTCCTATAACTTTGCCGGCCAATACATTGGCAGCAGTTTCACTGCGTGTGTATGTAGGAGGGACGTGGTTAGCAGTGCATGGTAAAACTTGAACTAAGGGAGTTCTGACATTTCAAACCACTCAGTTGTCTTTAATGAAGTAATCAGTGGTTAAGGTGTCTCACTGGAGATCGCAAGGTCCCCGATTCAAATCCTGCTCTCGTTTGGGATTTGCAAATGTCATTAACCCGACCTTCGCCTCTGGTACAACATGCTGTGTAATATGAAGTACGTCAAAACACTTCCGTGGTTCGTATTCCACGTTAAGATGTAGGTCCTCTAGGTAAGATTACCAGACCGAGCGTGGTGGTGTAACGGTTAGCGTTCTCGTCTCGCTTTCGGGGGAGCGGCGGTTCGAATCTCCGTCCGGGAATCAAGATTTCGGTTTTCCATGGTTTCCCAAATCACTCCAGGCAAATGCCGGGATGCTTCCTTCAAAAGGCCATGGTCGAATTCCTTCCCATTCCTTGCCCCCCATCCTTTCCCGTCTATAAAGTACTCGCTGTTAAGTAGTTAAAAAAAAAAAGATTACCGGGTAAGGTTAGTTAGCCACGACAAGTGGCCCATTGCGCGGCGATTCGAAAACTATGTCAATTGGCGACCGAACAGTCCTTCAGGATCTCCCAATCAACATTACAGTACGATGATTTAAGTTTATTTGAATGAAGTACTGCTTTCCTCCAGAATTGTTTGTGGAATATTGAAACCTAAACATAAGATTTCTATTTATTTGTGACAGAAATGTATACCTGTATACGTTCATACAACTATAATTTGTTAGTTGTTATCTTCGGTGACCGAGCGTGGTGGGTGAACAGTTAACGTTCTGGCCTCGTATTCGGGAGGACGCGGGTTCGAATCCCAATCCGGGCATCCAGATTTGGGTTTTCTGTGGCTTCCCCAACTCACTCCAGGCGAATGCCAGGATGCTTCCTTCAAAAAGACCAGGTCCGAATTACTTTCCGTTCCTTCCACCCCTTCCCATCCTTTGCCGCCTCTAATGACCTCGACGTCGACGAGGCGTAAAGCCAAAAGAAAAAAAATCTTCGGTGACGTTCAAAGACAGTCCTAATTCTCCACAAAGATAAGATAAATAATATCAAGTTATCCACTATTGTTGCAGCAGTGAACCATTTTCCATAGCTTAATTTGTCTCAGTGTACTCTTAAATAGTGCCTTTAATAACTTACTCTCTGGATTCCAAATTCTCCAGACTATTTCATTAAAGTACAAAGCTTCTTTCCGCGATAAATACGGTTGACTTTGTAAGATTTACCTAAGCAAACTAAGTTTAAAATTTGAGTTGGAATTTATTTAAAAGAGATATTGTATCTAAACATTTTAGACAAAAAACAACTAAAAGAGGAAGTGCTTTCGTATTTTCCATCAAATGACACTATTCTTATATACCGCCAACCACTATTGATTGTTCTAGAAGTATGCTCGTTCCTTGATCCAAACAGCTCTCAACACAAAGTCATTCTGCAACGACCTTTCGGCCTCAGCAGTACATCCGAGTATGAAATTCATTTGCGTCTTCTAAAAATGTTTATCACCTGAGCTATTAGTTCCCACATGTCTCTCCATGAGCCTACCAAGTCTCAAGAGATCTAATACTTACCCTGCCACCCTTTCCCTACTCATTGACAGATTTATTCAGAACTCTTTTGTCGCCGAATAAATTACCTTATATTTGACTCCAAAATTTGAATTTATCTTGTAGCATCGTTCTAATACTCCACATTCTCCTCCTTATCATGCCCCCTCTGTATCTTTCGGAGCAGTAGGCCTGAATGGGCTGACACCTGGTTCCTCCCCTCCCTTCTTTCATCTCTCATGCACAACAGAAACAACAGTCTGCACTGGACACGCACACTATCATAGTGGTCCACAAATCTTATTACATTGTCACACAGTTGAAGGTAACCGGAAACCATTCGAGTTCATCATCCCAGACGTTGTGATGGGCGTAGCTTAAACATCGCCCATGTGAACCGCCTACACGACCAAAACGTTCATGTAAGAAGACAGTTTGGACTGTCATTTGTTTATCTAGGAACAAAAATTTTTAAATAAATTCGTTTGCTCTAAAACTGTAAATAAGACGCTTTCCTTTTACTTTATTTATCACTTCTTTCTCTTTTATTTTTTATTATTAATTTAGTGGTCATTAGCAGTTAAATCTTTACTTCATGAAAATTACGAAACACTTATTAACTACGATCGTTTAGTTGTAGGAGTTTTCAGGACATCGAGGATGTCTGTATTGCAACGAATGTACCCAATTTACCACAATTACATTTATTCCATCTTAAAATAAATTTTGCACTTGACGTATAAACATCGCAGGTTGCTGCCATAGAACATATGTAACCCGATTTAAGTTCGTTCTAAATGTTCGGAAGTTTGTTCGCTGTATAACCATTTTTATAAATACCACATATAGTTATCACAGGAGAAAGCTACCCACATTAATCTTTCAAACCTGTATCACCCACCCTAGCAGATAGGCGTGGTACCGTATTAAATCAAAAAAGTAAAAGATTATTGCCACATCAAAATCAGGTAAACCCAGCGACAGCGCACAAAGCTAGTGCCCAATTGCTCTGTTAATTACCAGAGTGTTATTTTTAATAGAATAAGACAAAAAATCTTGGATGAAATTCCACGGGGACTAGCTAGCTTCCGTCCAAACAGACCTTTCGTTGACTATTTCCTTTCTTTAATAACACACATAGAGACTGGTTTCCAGAGGCATTTTTAAAACATCAGCTGTATTTATAGCTCTAACAGCAGCGTATGACACACTGTGGAGACAAGGGTTAATCTGTAAATTTCTCCTCGTCATTCCATGCCAAAAACTGGCGAATCCGCTTGTCGATATGCTAAGCAACAGAACGTTTCAAATAATTAAGAGCAGCGAGATCAGCAGGCAAAAGAAATTGAACAACAAGGGCCAGTACTAACTACACTGCGCAAGTCTGTACATTGCTGACTTTCTACAACAACGTCACTCAAATTTGGATATGTTGGTGATTGGGCTCTAATAACGGAGTTATGGCGAAGATCCAGAACATTCTCACAAATGACCTACACCAGTGGAGGATCCATCCCAAAGTAAGTAAGTCGGGGGATACAAGTTTTTACTTGAACAATACACTGGCCAAAAGGGAGATGCGAATATATTTTAATGACAAGATGTTAAACTGAAATAAATATCAAAAGTGCTTAGGAGTCACCACGGATAGAACCCCGAGCAATAAATGTCACCAAATAAACACAGCTGTGAACCTCAATACTAGGAACAAATTCTTATGAAAGTTATGTGAAACTGCTTGTGGTTTATCAGTCTCATTTATCCGGTAATCTGCTTTGAGACTGATCTGTTCTGCAGATGAATAATGGTCCTGTGTAGGTCTCTATATCACACGTATATAGAGCAGATCAATACTGAACTGAAATAAAAAACAAATATGGATGGTATCTGAAACAATAAAACCACCCTCTCATCTGGTTGCCGATTCTCAGCCACCTTCCTCCTCCGTAATTGCGCATGCAACATGCGCTCATTAGTGAATATCGGAAAATCCTAAACAAACTGCAACTCTGATACATTCATTCTCTGCGTGTCTGAATACCAGCAGACTTCGCTCCAGAACACCTGCCATTGTGACAGCCAAAAACGTATAAAAATAAAATATCGAATTCCGTATTTGTTAACTGAATGAAAATTTTCTGTTGACATTTATAGGATTTCACTACTCATAATCAAAACGCTTTAGAACATTAGTAAGACGGCGGCATGATGTTATTCTTTCTCGCAGTGAAACTGTCTGATTTAAAGAAGTCAAACAAAGTGCTGTCATTTCCTCGTGAATACTAAAGCCATTCCTGTTTTTCTGCAAGGGACCTGCGGATCGATAAATCCCACCCCTGTCTGCTAAGTTGGTCTATGGAGGAGACTCATCTCGTTTGCGCAGCCCATGGGATTCACCCTTCCACGCTCTTCATCAGACAGGACAGGCGTACGTCTCCCCACAACAGCCCTCGTCACATCGCCTCGGGTGCCCTAGTGCACCGCGTCAGCTCTTCCTCACAGACGCTCCAACAAATACCAATTCTTTCAAGCAATATCAATGGGCAACACTGAAATATTACATCGAGTATAATTTTCATTCCCTTCTTACAATCACAACTTAAAATAAAAGATCTCCCCGCGGAGTTTGAAGTGGGCGAACAAAAGAAAGCAATTGAAAACTGTAAAACCGGTGAAGCAACAGGTCTCGACGAAATAACTCTCGAGCAAATAAAAACATTTGGTACCTCGTTGACGGAATGACTTCTGCGTCTTTGGAATTACTGCCTACGGCGTGAACGGGTGCCTGCGATACGGAGGAAGCCTTATGTTACTGCCATACTGAAAAAACTGCTTCGTAAACATGGACTTAGAGCTTTATTCCTACCATTATTTTCGTTCCCCTTTATTCGTTTTTCTTACTGTTAATCTAGTGGCAACAGTCATTGGGCAGGTATGTGTCGATAAGGGCGTTTAATTGTGACGTCGCTGTATTTGAAAGGAGATTAGCAGTCTACATCACGATCCACCATCAGAAGGCTCTTCGAATCGTCTCGTCAATTACCTAAAAGTACTTACTGAGCAACACTTACTGTATTTTCTCCCATTAATGATCTAATAAATTCAAAAGGAGTCTTACGTTAGGATATCACAGAGTAAAATTTAAAAAAAAAATACTATCATAAATCTATCAGGATAGTTATTATCGTTTACGTGAAGTTTGGTCAAACATCTTGAGATTCTCTTTCGCAAAAATGACTTACGGTTATTGTGAACAGAAGTAGGAAGTAGCTAAAATACAAACATGTGATAATATAGTCGAAGTTCAAATTATATATTTCACCAATAAATGTGAAGGAATATTTGTGTCTTATTTCTAGCTCTATGGCAATGTGGAATATTACGTTGAAAATTACAGGCCCATTAGTATTCATGCATTGAGCCACAGTAACGATTGGCACCTGAATCACTGTATTGCTTCCTTATGAAAATGGAAATACGTGAATCGAAATCATCAACTGGAAATATTGCGGACAGTATTACGAGGCTCGGAGGAAGGAGGTTTTGCATCCACTTTGATTTAAGTTAGCCCATTTCCGATTATCCAAGTTCGTAAAGTGTAATTCTTTCATATATATAATGAAGTAATTGACCATAGGTGGTTACTGAAGTACCGTAGTAGGATGTTTTGAAAAGGGACAGTCTAGAAACTCAGAAGCATTTATTTAGCGTTTGATGCTCACATGATACTTATGGACACTTACAAAATGGAACTCAAACAAAAATTACCCTGTAATTAAGAAAATATTTTTGGAAATGTCCAAATTCGGGCCTACATTGTCCTCAGGCGACAGGTGAAAAGGCCGCTACATCAGGATCGCCATGCATAACCTCTACAACACGACATCGAGAGGCTCCAACCAGGCCACCGTATGCTGCGATGTCGAATTTAAATTTCTCACATTTCCAGGAAAGACGCGAGGTGTAAAATCGTGAACAACTTATAACACAGGTTGTGCAGTCGCAGTACGGCGAATCTTCCCAACACCATGCGTAGACAATAGAAGCAATTCTTCACGTGCCACATCAAATGCCATTTAATTTACTCCGAAAATTAGGTCGAGCATAGAACTTAAAGATGAATACAAGCAGGTGGATTTCTGTGTCTGGTGAACTTGTGTATTCTAATGGGAGGAATCCTAGCTAAGATTGTGGAAGTAAAATTACACACATTATCGCCGAAAAGTTTTGATCTTATAACAGATGGATCATTACTTGCCAATGACGAGTCAACCCAAAATATACATAAGATCATATCTGACGTCTGGGTGACAGAAATACTACCTATTTATTGGACCTCTGCTATCACCCTCAGTAACTCAGAGCTATATCCCTTCTATCTTTGTCGTACAAGATTCTTTCTAAGACACTACTCACCAGAATAGAGGCTCAATTAGATTCTTGTATATGAGAATACCAATCTGGGTTTCGGAAGACAAGGTCATGTGCTGAACATATCCTAAATCTCAAAACAATTCTCACCTACAAGATCCTCAGTGCCTCATCCTACGTGGCAACCTTCGTTGATTTTCAGAAAGCCTATGAATCCGTGGATAGGAAGCACTCTTCCAAACGCTCACTCAACTCTGACTTGACAGCAAAACTTTGAACCGCGTGACAGCGACCCTAACTAACACTACATCAAGTCAAGTTCAGAGAAGAACTATCAAAGTCCTTCGAAATTAGAACAGGTGTTAGACAAGGGGACGGCTTGTCGCCAATCCTCTTTAAGTGTCTATTGGAAAAAGTCATTCACGAATGGACGAACACTCTAACAGATGACTCTGGGGTGAGAATTGGTATCAGAAAGGACAAACTATTAGTCAACTGCCTGATGACCTCATTCTCCTAGCGTCTGGAAAGGAGGAAGCTGTTCACCAGCTATAGTTTCTCAACAACATAACAGCTAAAGTAGGGTTAAAGATTTTCATAAATAAATCTGAGCTCATCACTAACATCAGAAATGCACCAAACTTAATACCACTTTGAAATTCAATTATACGAAACACTAATGCGTTCGGATATCTTGGAAAAAGGATAACTCCAAATATCAATGAGGACTTAGCCATGAATAGCAGATGTGCCACACTGGAAAGAACATACCACACGTGTAAGAAACTTTATGGATCTAAATCACTCTCCCTTAACCTCAAACTCAGGCACTATAATACTGTAGTACGACCATTAGTACTGTATGCATCAGATTGCTTGAACATGGTTAGAAAGAGAAAACTCAGAAAATTGGAACTGAAGGAACGTAAGTTCTTGAGAAAAATCATGGGCCCTGTCAAAAAAGAAAGAAAACACAGACTCAGGCATAGTAAGGAACCATACCAACAACTGGAGAACATTACAACAGTCAAAAGAAAAAGGAGATTAATATTCTATTGTCACATAGTTTTCATGGAAAATCATAGAATCATCTCCAAAATCTTCAACATCATCTCTAGAGGGAAAGCGACTAACGCAAAATGGACAAGGCTTGTCGGAAAAGATTTCAAACACCTGGGAGTAGACCCCAATGACATTTACAACAGGGATAAGTACAGAACGACGGTTGAAGCATCAGATTCTCTCCAGACACTAACAGCCAAAACACTGCACCCTGGATCTGGGGTAAAATGGACACCAGAAAGAAAAGACAACCACAGTGCAAGGATGAAAGAATATTGGGTCAAATTAAAGCTCACCAGAGTTAAGAACCACGTCGTCCATAGAAGCCAAAACGAAAAAGAAGAAGAAGATGGATCATATTATTGCAGTTAGTTTTCAAGAACTGTTTCCTTAATATTGCGTGACCAGATGCGAGTGGGGTAGGTCGCCTCCCTCACACACTCGAGGTCCCCGGGGCGACGTGAATTACGGCCCCACCCCGTGTTTGCGAGAGAGCCGTCAATCAGCAGGCCTCCGGCTCACGAGGTCTTGCAGGAGCAGTTTCAATTTGCTGCGCGAGGGGGCTGGCGGGCATTCATCTCGACCAGATGTCAGGAGGGAGACGGCATGACTAACGCATCACCTCGAGCAAGTGCTCTTTTCACACAGCGGACCTGGGAGAATACGATCCCCCGACGAGTAGAACTTAGTTACTGCTCACAACACCGATATTACGTAATAGAAACGATAGCCAGCACGATATGATGCTCAGTGTTCAAAGAATAGATTATACATGTCCCATATGAAAAATGTCTCGGTATGTTGAACAGTATAAACAATCATTAACAAGTCAACAATATTACAGACTACCAATAACCATTTAATTGCTTAATATCCTAATTAATTTCCATTGTTAACTTTGAAATATACATCCCATGATGGTTACTGCATATGAATGCAATTTCCAAGTAATGTAATTGCTGCATTTGTTAACACTTTCAACACAATTAACAAACATACAGTACATTAGTTATTGAGAACAATTTTGTCACTCGCCCCTTCCATGCACCAAGCATACAGCTTTTTATCAGTCATCTTTAGTAACCTAATTGCACGATGAAAATTCTTTCACAGAGTAAAATGGCTTTTGAGCAAAACCTCTTTCAATTGGGTTATAAGCTTTCGTAGATAACATTTTATTATCTGTGGTAGGACATTGAATAAACAGGCTCCGGTGAATGTTTTCCTTTCTGTAAAACTGAGAATGACTTGTAATCTTTATGGTTAGTATATTTATTCCTATTATTATAGCTATATATGTCAGCATCAAGATTAAAGTGATCTGAATTTCCTACTAGAAAAGATAGTAGCTCGTGAGACACCGAGATTTTTGAGTGAGCGGTAACGCTCTGGTGTCACTTTCGGGAAAACGCGGGTTCAAATCCCCGTCCGGCCATCCAGATTTGGGATTTAAATGGTTTCCTCAAATCACTCCAGGCAAATTCCGTGACTGTTCCTACAAAAAGGCCATGTCCGAACTCCTTCCCGTTCCTTGCTCAAGTACTTTCCCGCCTCTAATGACCATGACGTAGACGAGGCGAAAAGCGATAAGGAAAAAAAGGTAGTAAGACTTTGTCTACTCCTTTCCAGCAACTGTGACATCAACACTATACGAGTACACCTGGCGGCAAATTTATTGTGCAATAAAGAATATGATCAGCCTTATTGAACATTGATTTTAAAGCAGCTATCATGTGATAGTAACATAACTCCGCTGTTAAAAATTGAACCCCTGGTATCAACTTTCAGTCAGTGAATTCGATCAGAAAAGTCTAAGGCGAGTAATAAAATAAACAAAGTATTATAAGTTTCTGGAAGTAGAAACAGCTATCTTGTTATCTATGTCTGTCTCATTGAATCTACGGTTATGCAACTGTTACAATACTTTTAACCACAAACTATCCAAATATCGCAAAGAGACCAAACATGAAGTGTGTGTTCTTGCCGTGAACCAATCTACAAGGAGATATTATTCTTAAAATACATGAAATTATAATTAGAAAAACTCTATCTCAGCGTAGTTTCAGAAACGGTTTGCTTCAATAAGTCAGAAATGAAACAAGAAAAAAGTTCGGCTGTTAACATGCAGCTTGGCTGTTTCGTTTCTTCTCCACAGTCAGTGTACAAGAGTAGATTTACAGATGGCATAACTACATAAGAACGTGTACTAGAAACAAGCACAGCACAAGAAAAATTAATTTGATTTAAATAAATAAGGAAATACGAAGTTCAGACGATCTCTTTCACCTTCAATTTACTTTTTTTTTTTTTTTTTCGTGTTGGGATGTTCCACTCAGATAGATATATATATTTAAATTACACTTTCCAAAGTGGCTGTGTGAGTACACTCTTTGACAATAAATTTGGCCACCGCTGAAAAATTCTATCGCTCTTATTTTACAAAATCTGACATCAATGTCATCCTGAGAAACAGTAACGCAATACTGGCTTGCCAGTATTACATTACTGTTTCCTGGGATGACATTGATGTCGGATTTTGTAAAATAAGAGTGATAGAATTTTTCAGCGGTGGCCAAATTTATTGTCAAAGTGTGTACATTGTGACTTAGCACAGATTTAAATCGTCATTTCATAACCAGAACTGAATAAAAGTTGAATGCTGTTCAGAAACATGTTAGAAAATTTCATCCATCAGCTACCTATTGAATAAAACGTAAATTAGATCTGAAATCTGAACGTATGTCAAATTGTAGGGTACAGGGAGTAGTGAAACCTACATACAGATATTTAATGACTAATAGATGGCCATTATGCTAACGAAACAAAAAAAATTTTACATGGTCCATAAAAAAGGTAAGACTTTAACAATTCCAAAACTCTATCGAGTCAAAAAGGTGTGATGATACATATTGAAATATTTTATTATAATTTGTATATTAGCTATTTTTCAACAAAATTTGTTAACATATTTGCTTCCTGATATCTACTGTCACCGTAAAGGGTGATTCAAGAGGAATGGTAAATACTGAAGGAGTTGATAGTATGAACAACATTGAGTACAGAAATTAATATAAACATTTGTCCTATCTCCATTCGTTTGGAGATACAGGTGCTGGAATATTATGCATGAAATAAGACTCAGAAAATGAGCAAGAGCACACAAATATCTTATTTAAGTACTTTATTCATGCAAAACATGAGAGATGAATTACTCGCTCGCATTGTAAACACTGCTACCCTCATAAAAGTTCACCAAGAAGTACTCGCAAGAGCTACACGTATTGTTGCGAAGAAAGCTGCAAAGTGTGTTGAGGTTGATGGTGGGATTTTCGAAGAAATAATTTAAACTTTTGTAAAATATGCATGTGTTTTTGCTTGAATAAAGGACTTCAATAAGTTATTTGTGTGCTTTTGGTCATTTTCTGAGATTTATTTTATGCATAATATTCCAGCAACTGTTTCTCTAGAACGAATGGAGATCGAACACATGTTTACAACTTGTTTTTTGCGCTATATTGTTCAAAGTACCACTTCCTTCAATATTTACCATTCCTCTTTAATCACGCTGTATAATTTTATTATTCAAATAAGTAACTAGGGTAATGATTAAAACATTTTTTTAACTGCTTAACGTCTCTTAACAGCGAGGTCTTTAGAGACGGGAAAGGATGGGGGGCAAAGAATGTGAAGGAATTCGTCCATGGCCTTTTGAAGGAAGCATCCCGGCATTTGCCTGGAGTGATTTGGGAAACCATGGAGAACTCAAATCTGGATACCCAGACGGGGATTCTAACCGATTTAAATATACTCTGTTTTGAAATATACAGGTATATCACCGTGCTTTTGCTAGTATGTTGCCCCTCCCATAGGCTTAGTTGGCTGTGGTACCATGATGCTGTCCTGCGCCCACTAAGGGTTAGGCGGTTCGAGTCCTGCTGTGGGTGAAAATTCTCATCGGCAGGACTTGGCCTGCAGGGTAGTAGAGGTGGTGGTGTAAAATTCCCAATTGACAGCTTTTGCTACAAACTCCTGAGTTAAATTGCAAACCTGTCGGCAGAGCGTGTGTGGAGAGGGCATACGACACTGATGACAGTGATTCGTCCGTCGGATGTGGACGTAAAGCCTGACAGCCCCCAGGTGTCTTTTGGAAGAGTAGGCATGGATGGGCTGGTATTGGATTTTCCCTCCCCCTTCTTCATCTTTCATTTCATACGATACAAAAAACACTCTATACTGAACGCACACACTATCACGGTTATCCATACCTGCAATAAAACATACGAATACATAGGCAACGGGAAGCCAACCCAGTTCATCTTCTCATGGAGTGAGTGTATCCTCCGTGGCAATCGCCTGCATCCTGAATAGGGCATGGCATGACAAGGAGAAGAATATTTTATTTTTAAGTAACGAGCAGCGATACATTTTATTTAACTTGTTACTATACAGTTACTTCATTTCACTGAAATCAATCAAGCATTGCACTAAAATCACAACTGTCGATAAAGAAGGAATATTTGCTGACATGGTTATGTTATCAAATGTCTTTACAAAGAAATGTGACTATCCATTGACGGTAACGTAATGGTACTAACATATCAGTATCTTCCCAATTGTCGGGAAAAGCAACATCCAAAATTCTTAAGAATACTTGTAAATGGATAATGAATTAGACGTGAATGATTCCTTTAGTTTAAGTCAATTTATGTTTACAGCTCAGAATTTTTGTCATGTAGTTAGCCCGCTAGAAGAAATAAAAACTGGAAGTGTTCCATGATTCTATTGCAATTTGGTTGAACCTTTCTAGTATGTTGTTCATAAGCAATCGTCAAATTTTATATGCAAGTACAAAAGTTAAATTCAAGCAGAAGTCAATCAGTGACGGATATGATAAAGGAGCTGGAATGGGATTCATTGCAAGACAGGAGGAGGATGAGGAGGGTCATGGGAGTGTACAGGGCATATACTGGCGATGAGGCATGGAAAGATATTGCGATAGGTATGAAAAGTAGTGCATGGAAGGGAAGAGATGACCATGACCACAAGCTGGCACTCGATTTCAGGCACAAGGGTGTGGGAAGATTTTCTTTTTTAAGTAAGGGTGTCAGGGATTGGAATGAGTTACCAAGAGAAATGATGAATAATTTACCGAAAACTTTGAAAAATTTAAACATAAAATTGGTAGAGGGCAAATGTAGGTAGGTGCAGGATAGGGGGAAGATGGGTGTGTAGGGAAATTGCCACCGGAGCCTGTGCTCCATTGTAATTAAATTAAATTAAACCTTTATCGGATGTAGGCATCTAATTGTGATAGCTAAATACATGATTGACAACGTCAAGTAAAATTTTCCGATAAACAGATTTTTGCTGACATGTTAGAATGAAGTGGTTGTTTGAAGATAACTGACAAAAGAAAGAGTGAAATATGAGTATCTTTGATCCGAAGATTTAATAAACCACGACCCTTTAGTTAAATATCAATAAACCTTCTTAGGTCAGGTATTACCACATAATAGCACAAATTAACAAAAGTATTTATTTAAACTTATTTTTATGAGACACTATTGGATTGATGTTAACATGATCAAGGAAATATGTATAATTAAAGATTTGTGTTTTACCAGAAATAATTAATAAAACCAACTTTTATTCCAGAGTTTTAAGACAGTATAACTGAAGCACATATAAACTACATAGGCCCCCTACAGTTTGCATTGTTATGATGCGTTGCTATGAATCTAGTTGCCTCCTTCAGTTTAATTTTATAACTGAAACTCCTGTATCATTTTTCTGAGTGTAGTTTTGTTTCCAGCATATTTTTAATCTCATTTACGTCCAGTTATTTTTCTTCCGTTGTGGGAAGTGGCGGGATTGGCTCTTTAAATATTCATAGCGTAGCGAGAGGACGAGATTATCGTATTAGAGTCGGCGCCAGCTCTGGCCGTGCCACTCTACCTCGCACATTCCCCCCTCCCTTCACCAACCCACATGCTTCACCGGGCTCCTCACTATTATGTCGTACTTCTTATCAACATTAAAATTTCAAACATCAATTTTTAGCAACAGAAATTTGGCGATGGACTCTAAGTAACAAACAAATGATGTCATTGAAATATCTTATACATAACTTAAGCGAACGTGTGCTAAGATATATTTCTAAATGGATCTGAATTCAGATATTTTAAATTTTTCTCCACCGAGCGTGGTGGGTGAGCTGTAACTCTCTGGGCTCGCATTCGGGAGCACGCTAGTTCGAATCCATCCGGTCATCCAGATTTCGGTTTTCCATGGTTTCCCCAAATCACTTCAGGCGACTGCCGGGATGCTTTGTTCAAAAATGGTCATTGCTGAATTCCTTCCCGTTCCTTGTCCCCTGTCCCTTACCGTCTCTAATGACCTCGATATCGACGAGATGTAAACCATAAGCAAAAAATTATATGTTTTTGGAACAGATGATGCAATATGATACTGTGAAATTTAAACGGTCTCTCATCAGAACCATTAAAGTGGAAAAATACACGAAGCTGACTAATGCACCCTCATTCAGGCCAATGAGATGAACCCTAGAGGATTCCCGTGCCACTGAAGACTTGCCAACATCAATGTATGTTTCAGTCAGTTTCAGAGAACTCCTTCTTAGCGAATGCTGGATGCGTTCCCATTTTCCATCTCAGAACTTTCACATACCATACGGCATATAATCGAATTGATCCACTTTTGTTAACCTGTGGTTCTCGAAGGTGGAACAGAATGTTGAAAATTTAATTTTAAATATCATAAATAAACATATGACCATCTTCGTTGGCAACAGCATTGTCGCAACTGATAGTTGTAATGACTGTGGAGGAAGTCTTTTGTTTCCGAATAGTGTAATGGACATATCTTGTCACATCTGTCACACGCGAAATAGGAATCTAGACGGTGCTCTTCAGTGTTAGCCTTTTCTTCTTCATTTTGTCCAGCCATGCATTGCCAAGTTTGGACATGATGTTTTGTCACGGAGTTGATACGTGGGTTGGGCTGGGATTGTTTGGCGGACAGACGACGTCGTTTTCATTTGAATTTGTTGGAGAATATGCGAAAATCTTTAATTTACGAGTGAAATGAAATACTTCTTCCGCCAACCTATTTAGGTCGCAATGACAGGGGGCAAAAGATTAAAGAAATAAGATGCCGTACTGATGCTTTTATGTATTCTTTATTTCATCGTTCTGTTCGGGATTGGAACTAACAAAATTAGGATTGGTGCTTAGAACCGTCTGCCACCTTTTATATTTGTGAATTGCAGAGTATAGATGTAGATGTAGAAGAAGCCATATGGGTCACATTCTGACACATTCTGCTGTGCATGCCGAAGCTCTCAGAATCGCATTTACAGGAATCTTTAAACCTCGGCAACGAACTGCCCAAAGGACTCCTAATATGAGCGATCTGACTGAACATGACTTTGCGTCTTTCAGGTTTCATCCGATGAACGCGATCAACCCAATAAATCATTTAAAATTTTCCACATAAAATAGATACAGCACACGTACTGTAAAAGGCTATAAGATAAAATTTCTAAAAGTCATGAATATTTCAACGACCAGAAAAAATACGGTATTTCCGAGATATCAACATCTGACTGCATTGTTATTATAATAGAAACCGTTCCCTGTTGGCATTAAGGGCAGCGGCGTTCCTTTGAAAATTAAGTTAATGATGGTTTTATGATGGTCTTATTACAAATGTAGACCACGGTGCGTACCGATAACAATTGGAAGGGTTGGTTAGTAATTCAACACACAGAGGTAAAAGATACGGCTCCATAGTATGGTTTTAAGCCTGACATACACTCTCATGCTTGTCGATCGTTTTGTTCGTACAGTCTTAAGTTGTAATACAAGACGGAGTGTGTGTGGGGACACTTAATTGTTGTGTTCCGTCAATTGTTTGGCTCAAAGGCTTGAACAGTGCTCTTGATTTTCCGTGCGAGTTCCTACTCGCCGTCCAGTAAAATGGTGTGTGTGTGTGCGTACTTCCGTTTTGCATTACGTCTTCTTAGTAGAGAATGACTGATATTAGATCACTGTCTCGTGAATTTCTAACTGAATTTATTGATTATACAGACAAAATGAATGCCTGTGGAAAATCAAAAGTGAAGAAAGTAAAGTAACAGAAAAAAGTGCTGCATATGATATTCTTATCAATAAATTGAAAGAAGTAGATAAACACGCAAATAAAGAAACTGTTATTAAAAATGTGAATTCATTAAGATCTTGTTTTCGGAAGGCACAGAAGGAATATAATGAGTCGGGTAGATCTGGGTCTGGTATCGAAAACATCGAAAAGTCAAATTTGTGGTATTTCGACAAGTTGCTGTTTCCTACTGATTAAAAAACGCCAAGACAAGATGGCATAGACAACATTCAAGAGACAACTGTGGGTTCAGTTAATGAGATACGTAACAAATATAATTTTATTACCAAAAACGATTAGATACATAGTTACAGTATACTTATAAAATGTCAAATTATACTTGCTGAAATTTTAGTACTATGAAAAGAGCACAAAATGGGTTCCTTATTTTGAGATGGTTAGGTATAGATTTTAACTGGCATAAGCAATCTTAACTTGCCAATGAACCTTTCCTTCAGCGCTAAAATATTCCAAAAAAAGGTTTCGTACTTCATTTTCTTCCAGTCCAGAATGTTTATTATGTCCCTGTTGCAGTCCACAAACGTAATCTGAATCCATCAGAATATAATTAAACCTACCTTCAGGTTCTAGGCTTAATTCATTTAGTATATTGATGTGACTAAATTGTGCTAGCTTCAATAACCACTGTTTTGACCATTTCTGTCTAATTCTGTTCCTTGTTTTCTGTCTAATTATCAGAACAATAGTCGCAGCAACAACTAATTTCTGTGTGTCAGCCATATTGACATTTAGCAACTGACAGCTAAATGAAGTAGTAGACGGAGTGTCTGGTCTCAACTGCGTTCCGTCAAATGTTCCGTCTTGCATTACAACTTGAGACTGTATAAGCAAAACGATCGACAAGCATGAGTGTGTGTGCCAGGCTTTAGACAACTTACTGGTCCTCTGGTTGAAAAAGATTGAGGAACGTTCGGAGAGAAGGTTGAAAACTCTTAGTTAAGTAAAAGATATCATTTAATGTCATACTCGTAGATTTACAATTAATCAATGAAGCAACAATGAACTTAATTGATGGTGACTTTACGTTTCATATATCTCAATGACAATAATGTGATCGAAAGGAACGACAAAAATTGGTCATATCTTTAGTTAGTTCTCAATTATCATTCTTCTATATTGGTGATTTTAACATTTATTTCCTCTCTAAAACAGAAAATTGAAAAAATAAACAATTGTTGGAATTTTATTGGCAACTTTGAAATTCAACTCTCCAGTTGTTAAAAACAGAAATAAATTCAAACAATCTTAAATTTATACTAGAACTTTAATTAGTAAACAAGAAGTGCGCTTTGAATGGAATCAGATATTTATAATTCTTGGGGGTAAATCTTCTTTTTACAAGTTAGAAGATGGAATCAAAAAATTGTATTGAACATCTTTGTTAATATAAATTAATAATTTAATGAACTATGAGAGATGCGTTGAGTCTTTAGTTAGTTTAATCATTTAGTTAACGGACAAGACAGTTCAGTGATTGCTGATTTCAGTCACAGCAACGTCCTCAGGCGATCATCAATCCCGCGTAGATCTGCAATCCGTCATCAACTGGTAATGCGAATGTAAACACGGGCAGATAGAGGAGCAACTAATGAGTATTGGAAATCCACCCCGTGCTAGGAGCAATATATCTACAACGTTCATTTACTTCAAAATACGGATTCGAACAAAATTTTTCATTCTTATACCTTCACTGTAATTCACTGAATATTGCAGCACACATTGTTAATACAATTAAGATCACTAGATCTACTTGAGTAACATTGAAAATCAAAAACGAACTTTCCCTAATCATTAGATAAGAGGTTAATAAGTTTTAAACCTACGAAAGATTTTTCGAGACAATCATTTGCATTTTAAATATAACGCTGGTATCCAACTTAATGAATAATTACCTGTTGTGTAATATACACCAACAGTTACTTACTGTAAACCAGATAAATAAAGCAAGGGATTTCGAACATGACTTGGAGAAATAACTGCGAATTTTGTTTACTGTAACAAGTGATAGCAAGACAAAATAATTGCTTTGCGCGTTTTGTCACAGTCCTAGCAATAAGAAAATTTTGACTCAACGGTACGCTAGCTGACAGTTATTCCTAGCCAGGTGGTAACATTCAGGCCTGGCGTTCAAAATGAACTGCGATCAGATCCCGGCCAGGTCTCACTGTGTCTCTCTTCTCGTCAGAAACGAGATTTTCTATAAACATAGACAAAGGCAAACTTCCTCATGTTCGGTGCAAGTGTTGGATTTACATACGGTGCGTAAAACAAGTCGCAAAGCATGCAAAATTCATTTTTTTGACGATAGAAACTTTATTTCTATTATACTGCGTACACAAGAAAAAAAAAATTTGTTTGTTGGAATAATCTTCCAAACGAAAGGGAACAAATTTACTTTTGTGTACGCCATTTTTAGCTTTTACTTACTTTTATGTTAAAGCACAGGGTAAGATTTTCTTCTAGAAGACAATCACGAGTTTTCTCCAGTTTATAACAGTTTCAATATTTATCCAGAATTTTTAGATGCTACATATTCTCCTAATTTGTCGGTAAATCTTTCATAAATACGTATCTCTATCGCGCTATGACGTTATTAATTTAAAGCTATTGTGATTTTTAAACAGTCGTTATCGTTTACTGACGTAAATAGTCTTTATATCCGTAGCTTATTCTTCTTGTCTTCAACCTTTAGACTGGTGGGATACATGCATGTCTTGGAAGCGTTTCCTTTCTTTGATCAACAGCTTCAAGTGG
This sequence comes from Vandiemenella viatica, assembly GCA_031002005.1. NCBI lineage: Eukaryota > Metazoa > Arthropoda > Insecta > Orthoptera > Morabidae > Vandiemenella > Vandiemenella viatica. The sequence continues at coordinate 135,396,435 of JARYHS010008075.1, forward strand.
CAAAAGGAGGGCTTGCCTTTAACAAATTTTGCTCTTGGTCTTCCTTTTCTGCGTCTACCTTCCATGTTCCCTTCAATCAAGATGGTGCACGATCATAGTAACGAATCATTTGGCAAACGAAGCTGTTCTTATTTAAGGTTTTAACTTACATCATTGATTCATTTACAGGTGGCGTTATCAGTCCAAGGATTTCTAGTCGACGTCATCACCATATCTCAAATGCCCTGTGTTGTGATTATCGTAGGGTCCAGTTTGTGATACATAGCTTACAATACTCTATACTAAGCTTTTCACGAAGTTACTTCGTACAGCCATGTTGTTGGTCTTATATGTCAGAGAGCATTTATTTTTCTTTGGGAAAGCTTTCTTCGCCTGTACAATTCGGATTTTTACTTCTCTTGTACACTTTTCGTCAGCTGTGACGAAACTTCCCAAGTATTTGAATTCCTTTCCTTGGTACTGTTTTTCTAAATCCATCGACACAGTGGCAATTTGGTCGCCAGTCTAGCGAATCGTTTATCTGCTTTTAGCCTATACCGCACCTTTTTTTTAGTAATTGGGTTATGTGATTTTCCATATCTCTTTCATTATCAGTTATCAGGGCTATATCATCAGCTAATATTACGGTACTCTGCAGGTTTCCACTAATTTCACGATAGTTGGTAGCTAAGAATTCCTTTATTGCCTCTTCAGTACAGATGCCAAGTAACAGTGGTAATAGTCCACATCCTTGTCTTATATTCATACTATCATTCCGTTCTGTAACACTGAGATAAATTCACAGCATCAATTATTAAAGTCTCTGAACGTAAAAACACTGAAAGCACTGTTTTTGCAAAGTTTGTACGAAGTGAAGATATGATCACAGCTGACGACTGTTCGTTGCCCGCGACTTTATCATTTCCATTGTGGAGAGCAACAGTCATCAGTATGCAAGTTTTTTGCATAGAGTACTTACAAATGAAAAGAAAATTTTAGACTTCCAAATGAAGTTCGAAAAATTCTAGCGGAAGGCTTGGCTTTCAGAACTCAGCTGTAGGAAAATTATAATTAATACAGTTGTTCGAGAATGTATAATTGACACTGTTTCGTAATTATGGTGATATGAAAGAAACACATTTTTGTTAAAGCTTCCTTGGATTCGTCATTGGTTGCAAAAAATGATGTATTACTTTGTAATCTGAATGTACTGTACATTGCATTTAGCTGATGTTTTAGTAATGAGTATGACAGTTTTATTCCATAAATATTTTTCGTCAGGCCGTAAAGTTCATGAAATTATAATGAATATTCAAAGTGCGTGCCATATCCGGTAAACGGTTTTTTCTTGTCGAGGGTGTAACGTTCATACAGCGAAGACCCTGTTTTCCGTTGTTTTCCCTAGTCCTGTTACCACATGTGTGTATGACTGCTGGTGTGTCCCTCCAGTGTCTAATGTTGTTTATGTTCTGAACAGGAGGTGAAACAGCAATTGGTGCAGCCAGATCTACGATACCAAACATACGAGGGTGATATAAATAGTTTTACATCCGTTTTCGACTGAGGAATTACCATCAATAGTCTTATCGTCCAATGTATTCGCACTGTGGAAACGTTTGGTATTTAGACACATATCTTTTTTCTTCTTTGTATTCCTCTGTTTTTACGCCTCGTCGACTTCAATATCTTTAGAGATAAGGAAAGAGAAGGAATTCAACTATGGTGTTTTAAAGGAAGCATCCCGGCATTCGCCTGGAGTGATTTGGGGAAACCATGGAAAACCCAAACCTTGATTGCCGGACGGGGAATCAATCGCACATCCTCCCGAATACAAGGACAGAGCGTTACCGTTAACCCACCACGTTCGGTCACATTTCTTTGGTACACAATCTAGTAGTTAGGAATCGAACATCGCCGCCTCTCCTACTCTGCCAGTATAGTCCCAATTTGGATGATAAGGAATTATGCACCTTGTCCTCCCTTAACCTGCCAGCCAAGTTCCCCTTATGGAAGTTTCTTCCACCACTGGGACTCAGACCAACAAAAACCTCGTCAGGGTATTCAACAATACTGGTTTTGAATAGTGAAGATAAGAAATTTTAAGATTCGTTTGGTAAATGTGTTTTGAAACCTAAAATATCAGAAAATCAGAAAATTTGTTCATATAAATTATTAAATTAATTCAACCTCTAAAATTGACCTCACCCTACTGAATCTCAAGAAAGTTCATAATCAAAGGACTGTATGCCAAACGCTTAGTTATCTCAAGCAAATCCAGAGATAGTATGAAATAAATGCGTATGGTACTGCCGATGTAGGTTCGTACATCTGATAAAGACGCAAAGCTTCGAATTCATTTGGTTTGGTGCTTTTCAAAAAAGTAGGTCAGGCACACTTTCCGTTTTTTCATCCACATATTGTCAACTACAAACACGTAGAACAACAAGTCACATATAGGGAAGACTCTCTGTATCCAGGTCTGCATTAAGGACTATCAACACGTGGCCCGATCGGAAGAGGATCTTGGTTCCATTTCAGTGAGGCCGAACGTAAAGCGTCTGTGCAGATGCACTGCTGACTGACGTCTGTGCAGTGTGTCCGCTGTGCAGGCCCGGGCGACATCAATCAGCAGTAGCGCTGTCAGCTGCAACTGCGCCTGCAGGCCGGCTGCCCGGCGTGCAGGATCAATGCCTCCGGCGTGGCGTGGCGGCAGTGGCTCGCGCCACACTGTGCCACATCGACCGGGATCACCCTCACCCGCGCCCTCTACCTGCCTCGAGGCGACGGCCCAGCGTGCCCTCGGGGAAAGGGCTCCTTCGCCATAACATCAAACGCAAAGCGACGCGGCTCCAAGTGGGCCATTTCATCTCGCAAAAGCACTTCAGACTTGCCTTAGAAACCGCGAAATTTATACCTTCTTTTGCGTCCTGGGAAACTATAAAAGACCCTCAGCGAGCAGAATTGTTGCAAGGTTTTTAGTTTCCTTTCCATTATATTGAACTAGTTATCTGATGAAAAGTTTACTTCAGGTAAGACAATGAGGACGCAGAAGTTACTGAAATTTATACACACCGTCGCTCACAAACTAGCAAACTCCGCTTACCCCTCATCTTCAGACGGCAGTAGGCTCCATTTATCTCAGAATTTATGGCGCTGGCCTGAAAATGAATACTCAGCCGTTTATTCAATTACTCATCAGATCAAATAAAATAAATCCATTACCAATATGACAATATTTACGAATTTCAAATGGAATAAAACTTTTTGGGACAATATCGATTACATAGAGCCACAAAAAAATCATTTTTTTTGCTAACACCTTATAACTTCCCTGTAATCTGAAGAACTTTAAAAAATACGAAACGTAGTTAAGAATTTCGAATGACTTATGATTCTATCTCACCAATCAGACCAAAGAAACACATATGCAGGCACACCACGTCCAGCCGTCATAGTCTTCCTTTCTTCCGATAATAAATCAACGTATGCAATAAACGGAAAAAAACAGTGGCCAACGGTTTCTTATTCTTCTTAAATGATATACAAAATTTTCTATACATCAGGGCTAATACATTTTCATCAATCTGTAGCACTTAAAAAGCCGATTCTGACTCAATTTAATATAAATAATCACCAGAATAATATCAATGACTGTATAATATTAAATAAAAGAAGTAAGAATTTTGATGATTATAGGGCAGTTTAACATCTAAATTCGACGTGTTCACACATTTCATACAACTTATGACTAATTTTGGAAACAGAACTACAATGCTTCAAATTGTATACTAAGTAAATGTTCATTCTATATGACATCACGTCTGTTCATTACTGCATTAAAGATCATCAGTTAGACATGTACTGTGCTTGGAAGGAGCTTCATGCCTCTTTTTTTTGGTGTTCCTAATTCCATTGCTGACATATTTTGCCATCCAGATTTTTGTAAAGGCAGTAAAATATTATTTGTTACTACTTGTGTCCAGTAAATTCTCTTTAGCATACAAATATATTTGATGGAGTGTATTTTTAGATTCCATTTGACATAATGACTTCCGTTCTTGACTCCTCCGTTCAACTCTTCGTACACTGAGGTCCGCTGAGTAATTGCATGTAATTCAGTAAGATTAACTATAATTCATTTTGTTACAATGATATGCACTTCTCGATAGTTTATTTCAGTTTTAGAAGAGTTTGTGGATTTTCATCAATCTGCACCTGAACGGTGTTGTGTACAAATCAGTTTAGTATAAACAGTAACCATGATAATATTAATGGCTTTGTAACAATTTTTAATAGAGTATATACTGTGCATTTGGTCTCAAGTGGAAACAATATCATTTGAAATCACTTATCGTCTGCGGTACAAATTCCATGGGTTTGGTGAATCAATACAGGATGAAAGCTGGAATGGATCATCGTATTATGTTTAAACTAGCCGCCTACATTTTAAATGTCGAATATGACGAAAACCTCTATCAATCACGTGATCAGCGTACAAAACAGAATAATATAAACAGCCAACAAAGACATAAACTGTTTTGCTATGCGACGTCTTAGTTGTAAATGTAATTATGGGATTATGAGGTTCTCAGAAGTGGAGTTAATAGTAAGTAGACGGACATGGGGTATTTTGTTACTTTTCAAACTATTCTGTTGCTTATCCGTGATCAATCCACCAGTTCCATGGATTGTTTTATATGCAACAACGGAGGAACTTGCTTTAAATGATCTTTGATCATTCGTCTTTGGTTTCAAGTGAGGTATCGCTGGTAATAAAACTACCTAGGAAATGTTACAAAGTATCATCATAAGTCACCAGTGTCACTTAACTAAAAAATTATAAAGTCAATCACGATTTGTAAAGCGTTTAGAAATCATTTAAGACCGTGTTTCTCTAACTTAGAGAACGTCCATATAATTGTCGAACTGTTTTAAACTGTTACGCCAGGCTGGTATACAAGGCTATATTTACAGAATAACGGTAACGCTGGTCCAGGTTATTATGGTTAGTGGTACTTTAAATGAGAATAATCAGTTTGAGAGACAGAGAATGCAATTTGGTACGAAACATATCGCAACATTCGTAACCAGATGGACGACAAACCACATGTGATACAATCTCTTATAAATATCTTCTCGTAATTAACTCAGCGTCACAAATGTTCCTCCTTTTTACCGACGTTTCGACCAAGCCTAAGATCGTCTTCAGGGGACTAGCCCTCTGCTGAGTCTCCTAGAGACTGGTGTTTTAGTCGGTTTTTCTCTTATTTTTAGTGTGGATAAAATAAAGAACAACTGAGAATGGCCAAAGATCGAAGATCTCCATTACAAAGTAGTGGAATCCATGAAGAACCCTGTGATTGCGGCAAGGTCTACATAAGTGCAACCGAACGAGCCGCAGCCATGAGGATGGGTGAACATGGGTCACACTCGTCTGAGGCGTCCCACGAAACCAGCTATTGCCAACCACTAACTGAAGGAATAACATAAAATACTATGGGAAAATACCAGAGCGTTAGCTGGAACCGTGGGTTGTCGACGGAGAAAAGTGAGGGATGTTTTTCGAGATATTCAGACAGCCAAACAACATTAACAAAGATGACGGTTATGGTCTTAGCCAAACATGGAAATGTGTGTTAAACAATAAATAATTATGTGGCCATAAAAATTAAATCGCAAACATCGTATATCTGGGTAATCGATGTTTGTTAGAGAATCGATAGTCTCCACAGTATAAATACGAGAACAGCAGGCCACAACGCTAGTCTCTAGCCGACCCAGAAGGAGGCTACTCCCCTGAAAACGACCTTAGATATTTATGACTGGTGCGAAAACAGCAAAAACATTTACACGTGATACAATAATTTTGGATGAAGGTAAGAGAAACCCTTTGGTTGGTTAACATTCTATTCGCGCTATCTCCGGTCAGGAGTCCTGCTGTTAATGCCCGTACCGGCAATTACGTGGCTGGTCAGAATGGTGAGCACAGACCACGAGATGAACGTGACACTGTTACGCTGGTGTTGGGCACGAACAAGTGAGCATCTGTACTAGCTTACATGCTTTGCGTTCGTTCGGCTCTTCATGTATCCATAATGGTACGAAAAGCTATTAACCCAATACTAGCCTCTAAACCCGTAAAAATGACGGGTTATACCAAATATTGTGTCAACTAATTTTTCCGATGTTAATGAAACACACAGAATTGTAACTCCCATAATCTTAATTCTGTAATGTTCTACATATTTCGGTTCCTGATTACATCGCAAAATAGCCGGAATTACGCATATTCCAATGAAATATTGCGTCAGTGAAATCAAAAGAAAAGAAAATATTCATGAGTTCTTACCTCTTTCTTTTCAATTATTGATTATTCGCATTCTTACAACAATGTTTAAACAATCAATACTATTGGATATACTTACGTGTGGCTTGAATAATATCAGCATTATGGCGTCTGTGAAAATATGGCCATGGGCGCCTCATGTTATATTCCGAATATCCCTTCTAAACTATTACACTTTCGGATAGGTGCAATACACGCTCCGCCACATACTTTTAGTGAATCGCGGAGTAATAATAATAAAGTAAATTTCATATACAAAAATGGATTTTGTTATCTTTTTATATATTCCATATTAATAGACGTCGATACCGTTTAAAAGTTGTCGCATAGATGTATGGAGAAAGTTTCTGGCCAAATTCAATTCAATTTAATACAGACCCACATTTCTTATCCGATTTCGATGGAACTTTTCACATGTGAAATAGTGACAACATTTGGTTAGCCAAACCCTCTCTCCCTTACCATCCACTTAATTTTTCTCAATGTACGTTGTACAAAGCTACAGTTGACACGGTTTCACCGATCACCATGATAATTGGAACATTTGTGTATTTTTTCATGGAGGAGGTTCTTGGTTTAAAAAAATCAAAAAACCACCACCTCTCCCCCTTTACACCACTTAATTTTTATAAAAACACATTTTTATATGATTTCGATGTAACTTTGCACACATATACTTTAAACAAGAGAAAAACACTGTAAACATTTAATTTGCAAAATTCCAACCCATCTTCCCCTTTCCACCCTCTTAATTTTTTCGATGTTCTTTATAGATAGCTACAATCGACATCGTTTGACCGATCACTATTAAGATTGTCAAAAATTTGTATTTTGCATGGAAAAGGTTTCTGAACAAAATAAAATAAAAACCACACCCTCTCTCCCTTTACACCCCTTAATTTTTATGGAAAACCACAGTTTTTATCAGATTTCCATGGAACTTTTCACACGTATACCTTAAAAAAAAAGAGAGAGAAATATTGTCCACATTGGTTTACAAAAACCAAATTTATCCCCCCCCCCTTTAATTTCCTCTTAATTTGGCTGATGTTCTTTATCCATACCCAAGGTTTTTATCCAATAACAATTAAACTTTACGTACGTATACTTTAAATCAAACAGAAAAATACTGTTAACATTTGGTTTTCAAAAGTCCAACCATTTTCCCCCTTTACCCCCATCCATTTTAATTTCCAATGTTCTTGATAGAAACCCACAGTTTTAATTCCAGTCAAAATCAATTCATCTGTTTTCAAGTAATGCCAGAATATTCATAAAACAAATGTGTCCTAATGTCTCAACACGTACATCAGGGTTTAACTGGGATCCAAGCCTACAAGTTGTGAAAACCCACAAAAAATCTATATTTACTGCGTGAGGCTGGAAAAAAAGATATATTCCAGATACAGATATATGTATGTGGTATGTATTAATGCCCGGTGGTACATGTTTTGATTATCAAGCAGCAACTTTAACAATAGTTGCCATTAGGTAGAAATGTAGCCTGGGCCAAAATGTAAAACGACATTTCGTCTCACAGCATCTAGTTCATGGCGTTTTGGGATTTGTTTGGGTATATAAATGGTTACTTTACTTTTGGAAATGGCTGGTGCCAAATTAACGAAACTTGGTACGCATGATTCAGATCGGAACTATAAAAATAGTGCACAGATAAATGAATCCCGATTAGATAGGGAAACCCCGGCTGCTCTGCCAGTTAAATGCTACTTTTTATCCTGATGCAGATCACAAATATCGCTAGTAATGAGGGACCTCGTTTATCCACAAGAAGTAATGAATTCAATAATATAGCACCCACGCAATTAGTTAAATATATTTTCTAAAAAAACTTAAATTACTCCTGCATCGATGAAGGTCAATTCTATTTCTAAACCAGGATGCATCTAACAGAAATCTCTGCTATATTGCTGCTGGAAAGTGAAAGCTTCTATCGCCCATGCTTTAATACATATACTGTATCGCGATATAAACTTGTTCCATTAAATATACAAAATAAACTAATAATAAATACGAGGATTTTAACCTAATATTTCCTTTTATTTCTGATACAACAAACATAATATAAAAAAGATAATTGGAACTAATTTCGGAAAAAATACTCCAGTCTGCACGGTCTGTTATTTACGTGAACAAGTTTTTGTCAACCTCTTCATTATGGACTAGATTAAAAAAATAAAAAAAACTAGGAAACATCTGCTACGATGACTCTTGTTTATGGATTTACGCTTCATCGACGTCGAGGTCATTAGAGGTTGGAAAGGACGGGGCACAAGGAACGGGAAGGAATTCGGTACAGGCCCTTCGAACGAATCATTCACCTGGAGTGATTCGGGAAAATGATGGAAAACCCAAACCTGTATGCCCGGACGGGGATCAGAAACTAGTTCCTCCCAAATGTGAGGCCAGAGCGTTACCGCTCACCCATCACGTTCTGTTCAGCGACTCAACTTTGTTATGTAATAGCTAGACGGCATGCAAATTCGTGAATATTACTTATGGCTTGTAATGCACTACAAATTTTACTGTTGCTAAAAATCAGCCAACGTTAACATGACGGAAATAAGTCTCCAACGAGCAAAATTATCTGAATACACGCAAAGCTACATATCAGTGACCGGCGGAAACAAATATCCCAACTTCTTTTACTCGACCCACGGGCAAGAGGTTAGAGGGGGCAGCGGAGGCAGCCAAGACTGGAAGACCTTGGGTCGATTATTTTCAAGCCGCATATTCAGGTTACAAGAAATAACTCACTGACAGTTTAAGGCAATTCATTTTACAGACTGATGACATGATTAAAAAAAAAAAAGATAAAATGTTTGTTACGATTGTTTGGTCCCACCAACAACAAACAGGGAGGCAACCTTTTGCATTCTGAATGCGTGTGTGGTGGGGTTGATGATTGATGCCCCGACTCACTCCACCGCCGAGAGATAGCGCGCGCGCAGTGACTAACGAGCCAGCTGTCCACCATCGCTAATTCCATCAAAAAATCCGTTCCGCGTCACGGCCCCGATAAATCTGACTAAATTATGTTTCTTTCCCGTGGTGGTATTTAATGTTCTGAAAAGCCGATCTGCTAAAAGGGGTTTAAACCTCTTTTTTTTTACGCACTAAAACAAACCTCTGGAATCAAGCCCCGTGGCAGGTTTCCGATACGGCATGAGAGGAGCGCTTCTGCACAAAAACCCAATGTTACGATTCAACCCGGTTTAGAGAAAATTCCTCTCGACAAAGCCGATTCAGCTTCATTATCGGTTTGGGTGAGCAGCTCGCCAACGAAACACCAGCAGGGGCTAAAACATAACGAAAGCAGAAGAAAACCTACATGGACAAAACTTTTTTGTCGACAGATTCACTGTTTTACATTGCTCTCACCCTATTGCCACATCATTAGCTACCAGATGTTGCACAATCTGTAAACTAGATCGACTGTCTTATTCATCCCATAATCTCCATTTTTATATGTTAACACGGCCAAAGTTTGTTTGGGAGGGACCATTCTAGATCTGTCTGTAGGTCCCTTGCAGTGAAGCGTGACTAGGTCGTTGAATATCAGGGCTTCTCAAGGAAGTTGTCGGTAAGAGGTTGTATATCCGCTGTCTTTCAATGCAGTGATCAATGCGCGGGAATACGGTAACGCATTTGGCGAAGTGGCTCGCCGTCTAAACCAATGATCGAACAGTCAACTCTCGCAGATTATCCATGTATTTAGGATTAAGGAGTAGGAGGGAAAAAGAATTTTGCTTGAAGGTAAAAGCGTTGCTGTGAGGTGCCAGTGAACGATTGAGGATGGTGTAATGTTCTCAGTTATTGGAGGTGTGTAATGTTTATAGCATTGGTGGCCAACCTTTCCAGCAGCCTAGCCAGAATGTTGTGAAACAGAATTTTCTGGCGGGTCGCATGCAATATTTTCTTGGATAAAATCCCTTAGCTTTTGTATGAAGAAAAAACAACATTTAAAATGAAATATAAATATTTAATTTAATTATATCACTGTGGGTTTTGACTTTGTTTCGCAGAACTAAGTACAACAATATTAATGTCAATTGTTCTCCAGATGAACATCAGCAATTCGTGCTCAGAAGAAGCATAACCGAGCGTTGTACTGTTTGACATCACCATTGAAAGTCAAACTTGACAAATATAATGATCTTGCTTCGCGGGCAGCATGCTGACCTGCGATCGGCCACGCGCTGGCCATTCCTTGTTTGTAGTGTTCATTTGAATACTAAATAGACTTATCTCTGCTTAGACTGTTGTTATATTGCCATCATGCAACGATGAATTCTATCTACCTCATTTACAAAGCTATTACGGAGAGTAACAGGTTGTACTTAAGCTCATGTTGTGAACTGAAGACAATTCAGCGCAGCCGAAGAAGAAGAGGCATGCAAGTTCGGAGTACTGATGCCAGGAATTGAGTTCCTTGTATTTCTCGTAAAGGTCCTAGCAGTGGGCGGAAATGTGTTACCACTGCACAATAATTCATCCCTCTCGTGGTTTTTTCCCTTGCTTTCTGCCAATCCACCTGTCCATTTTAGAGAACGATGGATTAATCAGTCGTACAACCTGTTATAGGGAATTCTGGATAGATTGGCTTCTTTCGCAATTTGTGAGAGAATTTACCTTCCACAGAATGACATGATGTGTGCAACGATTTTAATTTTATCCTAACCACAGATGTTAAGATGGAGTTCACGTTCTTCTGTCGGATAAAATCCAATACTTCTTCATTACTGCTCCATTATTCTTTATAATTAGTGTGATATTAAAATTCGCCATCATTATTTTTGAGAGGCTTTCATTGCATAAGTAGGTACGAATTGAACAGGATAACTGGTTAAGTTCCTTCGAGCCATATTTTTTGTTACACGGTTAACAAGTCACACGAGTCCTGGCGTTTACTTTCATTCAGCTAGCAGTCGATACACAGCTTGCGTTATCTTTGCTTTCAACCTTTTGGGCAGTTTAGGTCAACTGGTTAGCCAGATATTCCTCTGATCTGGTAAGACCCAGGGCAGGTATCCTCGTTTCTCAACCCTGAGTTCACAATCGAGGTTACAGCAAGTTGGCTTGCGGATAGGATGGTGGACGGACATTTTATATTCGCTTAATTAGTTTTGTTATCTAATTTACTGTTCTCCCCTAATTTTGTATCTTCGGATATTACTACATGCAAACTTGCAGATGATTAATTTTCTTTCATTGTCTTTTATTCTGCACTGTTTCTGGTCACTTGCTTCAGTTGATTAAATTATTAATAGATATTCTTTCATCTTAAGATGTAACAGCTTGATAGTGATTTCAATAAATAAACGTATTTGTCTTGGCAAGGTAATATCGATTCGCAACCTCTTAGTCACTTAAGCCATTCATCGAAAACGATAATAAATAAACAAATAAATAACATTACTTTATTTTGTCTATAAATAAAATTAAAATATAAATGAAAACTTTGAACTGTGGTTTTATAGCTTGGGCTAGGAGTCGCATCAAAGAGTATCTTTTATACTTTTTCTATAATTTCGACCATCTACAGAGCACGCTATTTCAGCTGTCCTTTCCCTTGCACCTCGGTATTAACTTTCACCCAGCATTCTCACTCATATCCTACGCTTCCTTGCTTGCTTCTGTCCTCGTTTTTCCTGTTTTCACTTTCCGCTTTTCTTGGAAACTGCGGTGCTCTGGTAGTTTATTCTTGAGCGGAAAACATTTCTGTATATCATCATGTGTTATCTCCTGTGTTATTTATTTATCATTTCTTCATTTTCTTTTGTTAAAGCCTTTAGCCTCGTGTACACCGAGGTCCTTAGAACAGGATTGGGGACATGGAAAGGGAAAGAATTGGGGTCACGTTGTTTTGTAGGTACCATCGCAGCAATCATCTGGAGTGATCTCAGGAAATCTTGTAAATCCGATATCTGGATGATGGGACCGAGATTTGTACCCCCACCTTCCGAATGCCAGTCCCGAGCGTTACCACTCGTTCACCGAGCTCGACCATTGTGTCTGTCGGAAAATGAACTAAGAAAAGAAAATGTTGGTTTCAGATACGTGAGTGATAAAGAAGAGAGACAAAAGTGGGAATATATTTGCTGAGAAGTGGGGCAGGTGTAACAACAGCAGAATAAGTGAAAGGTGAGGCAAAAAGATGATGAAATGAGGAACTGGTAATACACAACATTGCAGTGGTTTGCGTAAAGGACGATAATGTTAGAGCGGATTAAAACCAGTAAAATGTTAAGATATATACTGGAAGTGTAGGAGACCGAGAAGTAGACAAAGGTGCACGCGCTGAAACGAGTTAAAAAGTGTTGGGGAAACTGGAGTGAAATGGAATAGAGTGGTAGGTGTGGACTGATACGAAACGTATGTTCCAAATAGACGAGGCCGGTCGCAGGAATCTGCCCACGATAATGATGGTCCTATTCAGGGACTCGAGTTCATTCCGACTGTCGACAGAGTAAACCCTCTCCCCGCGTGAGATGGATTGTTAAACAGAGTTGCTAACTGCGAGCTAAGCCGTGTGTCTCGGTGAGTTCGCTTCAAGGCTGACAGCCAATGCTTTTGGATATCGACAGGTTGGCCAGCCTGATGCGTGCCTCCATCCATCAGCCAGCCGCTATCTGCAGCGAACCGAATTCCGCGCGTCCAGCCAAGAAAAAAATTAACATGGCCGGCCGGCTCGCTGTGGTTATTGCATTCTTGCGCTGCGCTCACTGAAATGACACGGCATCTCTCTTCCGCGTGCTCGCTGTCTGTGTGACGGATGCGCTCGGGAACGTCTTCACTTCCGTGTTCACATGTACCCGACAGTTACCAGAAAATCTTCAGCATGAGCCGAAAGACGATAATTTCAGATTTTTTAAATACTTTAATTTTGGTCATTTATTATGACCTTGGCGAGCCCAAAAGACGCACGACACACATTTTCCTCGAGTTTTCACCCTGTTAAAAGGTTTTGAAATTAAGGAACCCGGATAAAATCTGTTTGACTTTCTTCCTCTTGTAAACACCTATTCCGCGTTGATAGTTTCCATGGAGGATGTTTACCCCTTGTGGCTGCTTTAGGGGTTTACAGAGTGTATTTAGGACTTTATTCTGGAATTTTTACAATACGTCTCGTGTATAGCGCGCTGGGCGCAAGGTCAGAATTCACGCATAGGGTAAAACAGTGTCACACAGGTCCTCAGTCTAAGAACAAGAAGACAAAAACGCGTCATGGGATTGCACCATACCTCTTAATCTCGGCTGAGGAGCCACCGATCTGGGCTCTTTCATATCGTCGCTGGGGTACGTCACGTCAGCTCGGGAGAAAAGATTTATTTTATAGCAGCGTCGAGGTTAATATGTGCGTGTGATTGTTGATATGATCATCTGATTTGTCATATTTAATTGTTTGAAGTAAGTGTTGGTACAAGTATTTCACTATTTTTATTTGGAGTAGAAGTCAGTTCCTTTTATTTTTTATTTTATTTATTTATTTATTTATTTTGTCGAAGGTAGTAAGTGCCAACTGTAATTACGTTAGGCAAGTGAAATTACCAAATTTAGTTAGTTGTCGACAATTTTTTTTTTTATAATAGTATATCACACAGAATACTCCACTGTTCATAGAATTTCATAGAGTAAACCTGTACATGTGAGGAGTAGTGAATCTGGCAATAAATATTTTTTAGCAAAGTGTTTTGTTTGGTAATGGTGTAACATGTGCAGTGAAGAATATGAACTTTAATTGATGCAATACGCATGGTAAATTATCATTGCACAACAGATTAGTAGATGACTGCTAATTTCCAATATTGCGCTACTTACGTGTTAATGAAAGCAGATTTTTAACTCACAGTTATTGAAATATTTGAGAAGCTGTAAGGAATTATTTGTGATCGTAACATAATTATATTTTTTTTTTTTTTAGAAGAGAAATTAATTATCCGGAGAAATCTGTCGTGTGGAATCATTTGATTGAAATTTAAATATTATAACCTTCGGCGAGTCATTAGAAACCTTAAGTGAAAATTAGTTATCTCTAAACCTAATTAGTTACCTCTAAAGCTAATTAGTTACCTCTAAAGCTAATTAGTTACCTCTAAAGCTAATTAGTTATCTCTAAAGCTAATTAGTTATCTCTAAAGCTAATTAGTTATCTCTAAAGCTAATTGTTATCATTTATTTGTCTGAGATCCGATTATGAATTCATTGGCGATGTACTATATTATGCTAACCGAAATGAGGGAGAACTACTCAGAGGTTTAACGTGTGTTGTTGATATTTGTTGATGTTGTTTAGAGTTGGAAACAACTACTTACTGTGGTTTATTGAGGGCGAAAACCTTGTTTCAATTCGAAATAGATTTTATACATGCGTTTATTTGCACTCGTACCGATTTAGAATTTCAGTCGTCAGCTTTACTTGGTGACTGTCCATGCCACCTGTATATGCAGACTACAAAAATAGTCCTAGGGCTGGACTGTCCTGTGATGACTGTTTCTCAGATATGAGCACAGGCAATTCAGAACACTCATAACAATGTTAAATTAAATCGTTTCAATTTTGAGAGGAAGATATCGAAATCAACATAGTAAGATTATTTCCTAGACTCTGGAAGACAGCTGATACTGTTGCCTGTCCTTACCTGAAGATGGATACTGTTGTTTTCCTAAATAGTTTAAGTGGCAGAAATCATTTTTATTAACTGATTGATTTCTGCCACTTTCCATATAGCCTTCTGTTTTCCAAAGTTTAGTGAAAAGCAAATTAATTGGTGTTATTAAATCTACGACATTTCTAAATACTTCATTTAATAATCATTCACACCTTTTTCATTACATTTTATTACTAAGTCCTCCTTCTCACCTACTTTCATCTGAGGTACAATTTTCTTTATACCAAATTTGAGAAATATTGGGTGGTCTTATAACGATAGAAGGGAATTCTGATTACCCTACAAGCATAGTCAAGTAAAAAGTTCATTTTCACAATGTGATAAAAAGAACTTACTTACGAAGAGTTCAAAATTAAGTGAAATTTTTATTTCATACCAACATATTTTATCAAAAATATCATTCACTATTAAAAATACGCTTCAAGATAAAAATATTACGTTAATGATACTTAATGAAACTCATATCACAGTATTTATGGAAGAAATTAATAAAAATATTAGTGATTAATATATCAGTAACGAAGTTCAAATAGTAAACTGACTGAATGATGAGGAATAAGAAAGGTGCTAGCTATTCTCTACAAATATTTTCTTTTAAAATTAACTAGGTGAAAAACTAATATTTGTTACATAGGAAATAAAAATTTACCCTCATGACAATCACTTTCCCACAACCTAATTAAATGCTGTTTGCTTTCTACTTGGTATTTCAACAAAAGCTGATAGGATCCAGAAAAAGTACTTAAGCGTAGCGTAGCTTTTCGCTCCGGGTTTTATTCGGAACAATAGTTAAAAGACGTCAATTAGCTCTTTACGAGCTTCGGTGAGCGCAATTATGCTACTTGTGCCTTTATAAGAACAGAAAGTATTCCTGAATCGTTGAAGAGATCTCGCATTCCATTGCTCCTGACGCTTTAATTGCCATCCTTGTTTTACAATTAGTGATTGTTCCGTTAAGTTTTAATTACAGCTGTAATAAGATTGCATAAAGAAAAAATCTTTAATGTACGCGTGATTGCTTCTGCGCCATTTTCTTCTCTTACCGCACTATTTCTGACCCAATAATCCCGAGTTTAAAACTCTAAAAGGTTTTTTATATCTAGTAATACGTATAGATTTTGTTTGAAGTGACTGACAAGGCGTTCTCTTTTATAGATAGCTACACGGCACTCTAAGCTCCACACAATTATTGTTACAGCAAAATGTTTCTGCAACGCAACAAATCACACTACTACAGTGAGAAGTTTACAGTAATCTGGAACAAAACATTTATAGCCGATGCCAAAAAGTCGAAATGATACCGTAAAACGTTATTTTTTATATTGTTTCAGTGACTGCTTAGAAGCAGAAATGTTCAAAACATTATTCACAAAATTTATATTTGAAAATACGTTATAAATCGTACCTATCTTTTAGATCGTAACAATTTCACAGGTTACTTGCTCAATTATTTCGTAAGGCTTTCACTCTTACCATTAATAATGGATCACCAGTTTATGTCACAGTATCTTCTGACCAATTGAGGTTCTGTGAAGAATATCTACTTAAAGGAAACGTTCAATAGATTTTGTTATATTGATGGGTTACGGTCGCCAGGTTGATACCAAAGGACTATAGGAATCTCGGAGCGACAAAGGTTTCCTGCAGACACAGTTCACTGTACGGCTGAAATAATGCAGCAATTCTCTTTTTAACTCCGTAAAGTTTAAAATATGGTTACCAAACGACTGTAATTGTTCTATATTACATTGTTTATCCGTTGAATGTATGCACCCACTTAACTTAATTGGTTGCGATAGCATGATTGTTCCAGTCACTTGACACGGGGTTACCTGGTTCGAGTCCTGGATAGAAGAGGTGATGTTCACCAGACAGTGCACTATAGTCGTCCAAACCTCTCCGCAGTGCGTATGGAGTAATGGCGTACGACACTGTTGACGCTGAATCATCTGTTGGGTGGGGGCGTTAAATCCTCCGCCCTTAATGGCGTCCTTCGGAAGAATGAACTCAAATTTACAGGCCCCAGGTTTCATTCTTTCCCTGCTTCGACATTTCATTCATTCGCAACACATTACAATGTACGTAAACACTTCACTGTTACCCACACAAGAACAGTAAACACATAAACACGTTAACTACAGTTAAGGAGAAATACTTCGGAACTAATTTCCCTACAAATAGTACCAACTAACCTTGCAGTTGAGGAGGGAAGAAAGACGATCCGAAGATAAAGGTTCTTGAGATGAACCCAGGCACAGAATCATACACAGTCCACTAAACGCGTTGCTGGAATCAATGTAGCAACTATCAGTCTTGCTTGACCTACAAATACCGAGTTGCAACTACTCCTCATCTGTTTTAGAACACTTTTACAGTGTATTTAAACTTCACTCCGAGAGATCATTTAGTGGCTATGGAGAGATTACTAGTGGTCGGAGTGCGTTCGTACTGTTTGAATATTTTGAGTAGACTCCATTACACACTGCCCTGAGTGCAGCCTACTAGACTCCGTATGTGTTGTGGGTCACAGCTACTCCTGCTAGATGTGGAGACTACTATTCCACACGAAAAGCTTGGTCAGACATTCGAAATAACGGCTGTATTCAGAGAAATGTTGTGATATTCAGACATAATACAGTCCAACACATTTTCATAATACAGTTCAAAAATATTTGCAAGCTGAGGTATTTGGGGCGGGGGGGGGGGGGGAAATTATGGCGAGGAGGCGACATTTGAACTATGTCGTGAACAGCAGCCTCTAGGATACACTCAGCAGAAATCTTACTTTCCAAACCCGTACAAGCCATCTTCATAACTGCTGTCAATACAAAGACATGCAACAATTAACAAAACATGCCAAATAATTTGTTTTAACTATTACTGTAATTTAAATAAAAAATAATATTAGATTTCAATACAGATGTAGGTGCGTACATTTAAAAATAAAATACAAATCTAGGTATTTAAATGGGTATGTCTCGTGAAATGTTACAACCACTTGCCCATCATCGTAAATTTCTTCGTGCCCCAGCTGCTAACCTAAACTATTACAAATATTTAAGTGAGCTAACTGTGTCTGAGGATTTTAAATCATATCATTCAAAAGCTACCACAGCAATTGCATTTTGTTTTCAAATTTTGAAAGTTTATGGTCTTGAATTTAAATCTGTTGAAATATCTTATGTGACCTAGGAACGGAGCAAGAAATTATAATCATTTCGAGATGGGACAAATATGGGCCTCAGATAACTCTATTTTGAGATGAGCACTTTGATAGGTATCTCGGGTTTTTAATAAATGATAAAATAATTAGTCCAAGAAACACTTTCAGATATAACTCATCAGACCCCAAAGATACTGGTTGCACATGTAAACACAAGCTCCAGCGATTACACTTAATACTGCTTTCAAAGACAGTACTGCTATACGCACTCACAGTATTGAACTACAAGACTCCTTGCATACGTATAAACTGTTTCAAAACTCGTCTCTCCTGATCGCTCATACAAGTTCCATAGAAAATTCCAGAATATTACAAACGCTCCCGACAGATGTTTGTCGAACTCTAACAATACTAAATACTAAACGTACTAAATACAATCAAAATCAATTACAATCATTACGAAATGTGCAGAAATGAAAATTACAGATATTTATACACAAAATTATCAACATAAATCAGTTTAAATTAAATGTCGTAAATTGTCCTTTAAACATCGTAGCTTACCTTAATACTTAGAATACAAAAATTTAATCAGTTTTTCTTGCATAGTTCTGTCCTTAAACATATCAAATAGTATTTACATAATTTCTTTTCATAAAATAAAGTCCATTTACACCAATTCACAATAAATTACAAGGAAAACATACTAAACCCCTAGCTTGCTAAAAAAATCGTAAAATAATTCATAAAATACAATTTCACTTAAAGTGTGGACTGTAATAACTTCTGTTAAGAATTACTAAAAAAAAATTTGATCTTTGATAAATAAATAACGCCAAAGCAATTGAATGTTTTAGCATTTATTGAACTCCCGAACGCGTTTCACTTCTTCTGCAGAAGCATCTTCAGTGGGTTCTCATTTGTCGGTCTATTGCATTAACTTATGCTCCACTCTCAGCAGCAGTAATTTTTGCTTCCTTTGTGAGAAGTGAATTATTTTCCAGATGGTTATTAAACTTTTGATTATCACAACACGGACGTGGAAAGTAAAGTGAGTAAGTATCACAACGAACCGGCCACTCGTAAGAAACATGCAGTGCAGTGTTATGATAGTTACTTTATTTTCTGTGTCCGTGTTGTGATAATCAACAGTTTAATAACCATCTAGATAATGATTCACTTCTCACAAAGAAAGCAAAAATTACTGCTGCTGTGAGTGTAGCACAATTTTATGCAATAGACCGAAAAATGAGAACCCGCTGAAGATACTTCTGCAAAACAAGCGAAACGCGTTCGGGAGTTCAATAAATGCTCGAACATTCAATTGCTTTGGCGTTATTTATTTATCAATATTATCAGCAATCGATCAACAACATCCGGTTTTTTTTTTTACCTTGCTTAATTATTTCTTCAGTTTTCTGAAATGCAGTACATTAAAATAAACGGAATACGTGAATCAAACGTAATAAGGGTAAGTAATATTTAATTTCCTGTAAACCTCTTTATGCTCTAAGTGATACTGATCTGAGATGACTTCTTATATTCAGATTATGTTTATATTGTTTCACTTTTTTTACTTTCGTCATTTATGTTTTCAGTTTTCTAAAATGTAGTAAATTAAACTAAACGGGATACGTTGGTCAAACCATTGCATCAAAACTTAGCATTTCAACTTAACTAAGTTGTAATTTTTAATTTGCTATAAAATCTATTTGCTTAACATGGATATTAAAACCTGATACTATTTTACTGTTTTACTCCGTACTGGCATTTAAAATTAATTGATTTTCTTTAGTAACTGTTACCCTAGTCAGTGTTTATGTTTAGTGATATAATTCTACCCTTCTTATTGTAATAATATAATATTATTATACAATATTCACCTCTACTTACAATATGAAAAATTTTCCAAATAGCTTTAATTTCTCATATTTCATTTATTATATTAAAATATAAGTGAAACAAAATAAAATCTTTGGGCCATCAGTATTGAAACTGAATATCTGGTTAAAGAGACACGGAGAGATTCCAGGTAACACATACCTGGTCGTCAGGTGCGCCAGTGTTTCTTCCAGCCCTTGCGCCACGCGTGATGACTCATTCCGCAAGACGAATGTTATGAGACACATTGTTCTGCCAGCCCCTGCAGTTCTATATAACCACTGTGCGGCAGAGCAGGGCTGTTCGCTCTCCCCCAGCTGTATATTCCACTTACCTGCAGCCCCGTGTGAAATACAACACGCACCTCACTGTTATTACTGGCTAAGCGGGGGAAGATAAGGCTATAGTCTCTCCCTCCACACGCCAAGGAGACTACGCCTAGAACATAGGATACAGGCGTAGTGCACGTCGCAATTGCTATAAATAAACCTTCATTGAACATGAAATATCATTCGTATCGGCGAATGACAGGGAAAGCCGAAGAAGAATTTTTCGCTACAAAACAACCCGCGCTTTTGCAAAGGTATTCAACGTCAGGTTATTCTAATATATCCCTTGAAATTCTCATAACTGCCATGCTCAAAATCCTTATCAAAATATTTAATGATTATACTTCTGGTGCTAAGTAACGAGGATAGTAATATTATAATATTAATATCTAAGAAGACATATTCAGTTTCCTGCTCAGATTTCAGAGCATTTGGGACTGTTTTGCCACTCCTGATAAACATATTAGAAGAACCCACAAAAGGCACAATGTTATGTCACTATATCCAGCTTGTAAAATTGACAATCAAGTGATCTAGAGTAAGACAAAAGACGAATTATGTATCTCCATAATAACATCAATAGGCATAACATTGTAGCATTTCTTAATGATCATGTTTATCATTAAGAAAAAGTACCGTGTTGCATTTATGATCTTCTTATTATTATTATTAGCTCAGAAGTGGTTTCAATATGTTTATCTTTATATTTATATATATCGTAATATGCCTTTTGTGCGGCTAAACCAAATAATTAATTTGTTAGCCACGATACTCTGCACAATTTAAATCAACCTTTTATTACTCTCCAAATACATCGCTTTGATTACAGGATCGGACTTTACTTTGCAAGTTCTCCTTAGCGCTGACCTAGGCAATCTCCTAGTTAGATCTTTATTCTTGTTGCTATGGTAACCCTTTCTTTTAAAAGAGTATTAACAGGCCCGTGCCATGGAACTCATACTACAAAGATGTCATTAGAATATTTGTTATGCTACAACATGACATTATGTTTTAATATACAGTGCCAATATTATTTTACACAACTTTTAAACAATGATATTAAGGTAATTGTACAGTATGAAAATTACTTTTAAATTTTTTTTTATAAAAAAAAACCTGTTAGTTTTTGTTTGAACGAAAACTAGATGCAGACCTCCAAAAAAAATGTTGAAACTACCTTTAGTTATATTACCAAATGTACGCATAACGTTCAGATGCTTTTCATAATCTGAACATATGAACGTACTCTGTTTAATTCAGATGATGAAACATTTAGTAAACTATGTTTCCACATCAGAAAGATGGAACAGGCTGCCAAGCAAAATCAACAAATTCGTCTTACTAAATGCCCGTTCTAGGGAATGATTGAGGTACTCAGCAGTACCTTCCTGAAGGAGGCAAAAATCAAGAACATTGCGTAAAACTTGATGCCGTGATTGAAAAAGCAATCGTTTCCTGCAATCGTGGCAAGTGGCTGCTCTGAAGCTCTGATGGTTCCTTGGTAGAGGTCCTAACAGATGTCCACCTCGTGCCTTCTGCTCGCTCCTTTATCGGCTACAGTAACTCCGTCGGCGACGAGTCCTGAAGCCTTAGTAAAAATCAAAACACGGTAAGCTTGGTACCAAAAATCACAGCTTTTAAGAGCAGGAGCAGCTTGAAGAGCTTAAAACAGTAATCGCCTCAGATTCTGAGATACATGTGAAAAATCTAACAAGGTAAATAAATTCACAAGCTTTGTCCCTAAACCGCTAATAAATAGGTCAACACAAGTTAATTAATAATATTTGGCTTTCTGAAGCTGTGGAGAGACGTCTAACCACCACGTCATTTTTTAAGTAATACGTACTACGTGATAGGGTGATGAATTGTTAAACCTTTCGTTTCGGTCACATCTGATTGATAAATAAATTTAAACATTTGTTTTTACATTCTTGCCAATCTTAAACACATCAGGGAACTAAATAATTCCCAAGGGAAACTCCTGGTAAAACGATCCATACTCTAAAGAAAGGAATATAATCTAAAAAAATCATTAAACATTTTAATTCCAGAAGTATTTATCTCTCTGAGACGATTTATACCATGTTTTTCAAGTGCGGGTTTAAAAAAAATGAATAATTTTGAGCAAACATACCGGGAGGAGACAGACTGGTTCTATTCTGTTACATTCTTTAACCCTATATTGCTTCCAAATAACTTTGTGCTTGTGTTGTAAAATTCAAAATTATATAGTGACTTTTCTCACTTAGACTAGGATTTTGTGAATAAGGAAATTCATTTTATTTTTTATTTTGGTGGAAACCACCTGACAATAAGAGAAGTTTTTTCCTTCCATCTTCAGTCTTTCGACTGGTTTGATGCAGTGCTCGATCTATCCTATGCGTTAGGAAGCCTCTTCATCTCATTATACCTCTTACAACATACATCCTCAGCTATCAACTTGATATAATCTAATCTTTGTCTTCCTCTGCAATTTCCCCCTCCTCCTATTAACAAGTTAAACAGGCCGACATGTCTTAAAATACAATCAACCATCCTTTTTCCACTATCTGTGAGAATATTCCGCGAACTTCCTTCTTCGCCCAACATTTTCAAAAACGTATTCATTTCGCATTTTATCCGTTAACTTTTAACATCAATCTATTACACCACATCAAAAATCCTTAAATCTTCCTAATTTGTGGAAGACCTAAGCGTCATGCTTCAGTACCATAAGCTGTTGTGCTCTATACATTTTTTAATTTCTTCATGAGACCTAAATCAGTATTTAAAACTAAAAGATTTATTTTTTTCAGAAAGTGGTATTCTGTTTTTAACATCATTCCTCTTGTGACCCTAAGTTATAATGCATATCTCTAAGAAACAGAATTCAGTTTCTCGTTTCACATCTCGCTTTTATATTTCACCTTCTGCCATTTCTACCAGATTCCATTATTCTTTGCCTTGCGAAAGTTATGTGATTCTTATCCCTAGTAATCTTCAGGCAGGATTACGTGGAAGCAACGTCTGTTTCCTGCCTGAATAGATCCTCAGCGGTCTGCTCCAATTAAATCCATCTGCGTCTGGAATATCCTCCTTAAATATATTTATAGATGCTGGAGGTAATCAGCTTTTATCCGATATGCAGGGGCTGGCGCTTTCCGTCCCAGGTGCGCGCGCGTCTCGTATTAAGGGAACGTCTCGTAAATGAGGCAATGCGCGCCAGGAAGGAAGGAAAGCAAGCGGCTCGGCTCAGCGGCGGCGGAATCGATAGTTTTGCAGGAAGCGGAAAGAGAACGGACTGGCCCCGCTTCCTGAATGGACACAGGCGAGCATGAAACATTAACCTAACGTAATATTCGTCTCTTATAACTCTATTCACTCCAAGTTGATAAATTTTGTCCGTTCGTGGCTTCAATTACAATATCCGAATATTAATATGGTTCAATTATTCTTTCATTCGGCAAATTTATTATATGTAACTAGCTGATACCCGCGACTTCGTACGCGTGGATTAAGAATTTCTTTGCCAGAATTGAATATAGAAAGTTGTTGGTAGCGAAGGATTGGCCCCAAACAACACCGAGTCAGCATAATATGACCGGAGAGACATCACAATATCATTCTACCATCGAACCGGTCTCTTGAAGAGAATCAATTTCCTACAGAAAAACAAACGAAGATGAGGGGATGTAGGGAGGGGGGGGGGGTGTTAAGTAAGGGCAGCTTTATTTCAGCTTGGTCTTTTCTTCTTTCTTCAGCTTGAGCATCCGATTCTTGGGTTCTAATAACTTAAGCTGCTCGGGCTCTGCTAGAGCTGCAACTTAAACCAGTTTACGCCAGCAAGGCATGTCAAAATAAACTAGTTCCAGAAACATTTAAGCAGACACAAAGTAATAGGACAGAGAAAACCGACTTCTATACTAAATAATACGTTTTTTCTCTAAACGAAATTTATTAACAAATTATAACCTAACATAATGCGCGAGAAGCATAGCTTGTGCAAGCGACTTAACATTACAGACTGACACACACTTCCGTATCTCTTTCACCATTCGATAAGTTCACAAAATTTCGGGACTACAACTGTTAATCATACCGAAAAAAAATTTCCTGTGCCCTCCCTACAGATTTTCTTGTCAAATTCCGTTAATTTCAGTACAGGCATTTAGTCATATATAGTATTCTTACAGCAGATCACACACACACTGATTGCGAATCACCCCTGAGGGATCAATATAACTTAAAAAAGTGTACTCCTACAGCATTGCAAGACTACCTACGATTTGCCTCAAATTGCACCCCTAAATTAGTGATATCTACAGTTTAACATTCAATCCGAATAACCGACGGCCCAGGCGTGACTCTTACGATCAAAAACAATTTTTAAAAATCTAAGCCTCCACGGAGATTTGTACCGGAGATCACAACCCAAACATTAGTAAGCAAGCACTTTAAGCACTGAGCTACCTGACCGCTACACGGAAAAACAGTACAGATATCTCCATATTCAACGCGTCTGTCTATCGCCGTTCAGTAGTAACATCTATTATTTATATAGATAATTTTTTCAACCAAATGTAGACAGTATTTTTCTCCTTGCTTCAAAGGATAAGTGTGCAAAGTTTCATCTAGATTTAATGAAAACTGTGGATTTGTATGAAAAACAAACAAACATACATACATTCATCTTTATATATATAGCTGAAGTTCTTTAAAATAAAATTTTAACCAAAATTTTCACTCCTCATTAAAGTTGGACTTGTCATCCCGTCTAATTTACTCCAACCATCACGTCAAATGAGGTTTCTCAAACACAATACAACTTGTTGTATTTGAAATTCATCAGTTCTGCGGAAAACGTTTTTATCAGTTGGAGGGTGAACTACACGATTGTGCGAACTGATACCTGGTATTTCAGGACGAGAAATGTGGTTCTATATTATCAGAATAAACATTTCACCATCTCAGAGCATTTTTCTAGCTATACAGATCATAAAACTCAACTTCTTCTACGACTTGAAGGCCGGTGAAATCCTTTATCGATCACAGTGCACCTCGCAATCACACGTATGCACAAACACACACATTCACACTCACTCACAAACAAACATATACAAACACAACCGTTTCAAGAGATAAAAATCGTCAACAGGACCTATAAAAATAACTGCATATCAATCTGAACTCGAATCCCAAATCTTTATTTTTCTGAATAAATTAAAAACGATGTAATGGACCACTTAATCGTTGTTGTAAAAATATTGTATTGCACGAGTACTTAGAAGGGTCAAAGTTTTGCATTCTTTTTGGTTTAATCAACTAGATACTGACCATAGATTTGGCCCTTTTTGTTCACTCGCCATTAACTTTACTCGTCTGTTAGTCTCTTTGACTATACTGCGAAGGAAATCCTACTTTCTTCTATATTGGCCTTTGATAGCATTGATCGCCGCTGCATATTTCATTCGCCGCCCATTTCGCGTACTGCGCAGTCAATCTTGCTACAGCGCCTGTGGGAGCGTCATCCCGCCGTACACTGCGCGACAGCGGCTCAATACCTGGCAGTACCTGATACACAGAGCGCCCGAACTCAGTGCGATACGTTCAGCCAATAAAATCTCAGATAACCACTTGAGAGCACTGATGTAACTTTCACTTATGTCTTCTCTGCCGGTCGGCAATTTCTTGGTGACTAAATACAGAATCGGATTTCATAAAAGATTTATAGACAAGGCTGCTGCTTGAAAAGTACTGCATAGGCTTATGTGAAAAAAATACAGGAAATTACATATTTTCATTAAAAATGTATTACTCTCGTACTCTGTCTTCCGTAAAACATATTTTGATAGATATTTTACGTTTAATAGCCAGTAAAGATTATGGCTCAAAGGAATTATATCTGTTACTGTCTTAATGTATACTATTATAAAACTATATCACCTGATTCCCGATATATATTTCCTCTGAAGACAGCTAGAAAATACATATTTAAAGCTACAGCTGTATGATAGGTGAATGCTACTAAAATACTCATTTCAACGTCATCGTCTTATTATTTAAATTTTAAAATCGATTTCCTCCTATACCACATCATAGTTTACAATAAAAACAGACTAATTGTTATAATTATTACTAAAGGTGTTGAAGTTTAACATGAAACAATTATGGCATTGACTTTATATCCTCAAGTACTAAGTCAAAAAGTTAGTTTCAATTTTTTCATGAAAAACACTTGTTTCTGTAGTTACGAGTTACTCCTAAGAACTGAATAATGGAAGTTACCAGTAGTGAATCGGAAGCTACCAGCTCATAAGATGGAAAAGATAAACGAGTTAATTATCATGTCCGTTACTTCACTGCACTCATTACAATTCCAGAAATTCTGATTTATTGGTATATTTATGAAGCTGAAAGAAAAATAAGGTTTTCAAAGAAAATACTTAAAATCAAAGTATTTTTTAGTTTTAATAAATTTGGGATTTTATTTTACAAGTATTCGTTACTGATATAGATTCTCTAAAAATCACAGGATTATGCTATTGATAGGGTAAATGTTTATTTCCTCAGTATTTAGATTCTTTGAATTTTATCGTCATATCGTTCCACTGCATTCTAATGGAATTCTTGTAAGCTATGCCGCATCCATATCTGATGCTGGGTAACATCCCCGAATTAAGATTGACCCTGCACTTTTGTCGGGTTAACTGAGGCAAAATAACATTATTCTGAATCAAATATACAACAAATAACAATTTGAGACCTTTCAAGATAGATAAAAGTACATTTTCAAAAAACTGTGGCAATTTGAAAGTGAAAATGTCAAAGTAAATGGTAAAAAAAAAAAAATAGTGGAAGCAGGATTATGGGAGCGCACGTATAATTGAATCAAACTCCGTTAACCCGGGCCAATGACGTTGGGTCATATTGAACCGAGGCGATTTTAAACGGACATATTTTATTTTGTATCGACGGTATATTTTGAAAGTTTCTGTAGCTGTAGATACAGAGATACAACCTCCCCCCCCCCCTCGATGAACCGTTGGTTTACTCAGTGCGACGCCGCCTGCTCAGCGCGATACACGAGTATCAAGTCAAAACCGGTAAATACGATACAGCCCCATCGCTGGCATGGAAATTTTGTGACTTACTTTTATTCATTTATTTAGTGTATGATGTTAATTCACCTTGTTATTTTTTCAGATTTCTCTTTTTTTTACGAAAATGGCAAAGAAGACACCGCCGCTGCTTCGGGCGTCAGCATTGAAGACCACTTATCCGAACGTAGCAGTAACAGAAGGAGTGAACTAGGTGCAAGTGATACGAATACGGAAATATGTCTGTCCAAAAAGGATATCAGAACATCTTACATATGGCCAGACCATTTGATTTTGTACTCCAATAATTGCAGTAGCTCCATGCCTCTGAATTAGGACGCGAGAGACAGATTCCTTTTCATTTGTATGATTAGAAGTTCGTTAGTTTATGAGAATATTCATTCCTATTATTACTTAGAATACGTTACCAAGAATTTTTTCAAAATTATATTCATATTATATTTTCAGAGTTGATTTTGCTTGTGCTATTTAGAAAGCTAATAAAAGTTTGATTTATAGAATAAATTGCTATTATTTTTATTTTACTACATATACAAAAATACCTTACTTGATAAGCACTTATTAAAATTATGGCATCTTCTTTAATTTCGTGAAGGTTCATCGAAATATCCGGGTCATGATGACCCGGTGTCATGGTACGCGTAATTGTTTTCACGTCATTGGCGCTGGGTTAAAGGTGTTGGGGCTGGCAGGTGTCAGTTCTACCGACTGAGAAAGAAAGTAGAGCGAAAAAAAAAAAATCCTGTGGGGAAACTAGCGGTGCGAGGGAGAGAAATACTGTAACTGAATTGCACCTGTTGATGGCCGTGAACTTCCAAGAGAAACACAATAATACCACAGTCGATACGTCTGGACGTTTTTTATGTAATGCTCATCTGAAACACATATTGTAGCAGGTAAGTCCGGAGCAGTAATTTTTCTTGTGTACCTAACTAAAATTTTTAGCAGTTAAGTACCAAGTGGTAGTTTCTTTTGATTACCTAAATAAAATCTTGAGTTATAAAAAATGTTTGTTGTTTCACTGTCAAATTAGATGAAGACGCATTGATTCACGGTAACTGTTGAAATAGTATCTCCGACTACTACTTTAAGGGGACCAGAAATGCCATTAATACACCATAATAATGTCAGTGAATCTAGCTCGCTTCAAGACGGGCATATGACGGCAGTGAGTGCACGTAACACACATGTAATAAAATGTCAGCAGTTCCCAAGTGCGGCTGTACTTGCAGCTCGTAAACTCAGTAGCAAATGGATTCACCTAGAAGAGAGTACAGGATGTTGACGTAATTCGCAGCTTACTACCAATCGTATTACTTTATACCCCATTTCGGCAGTGACTTCTCTAAATTCAAGATATCATGGGTAGTATCTTACACATTGCGTGAGGCAGGAGCGACGTTATGTGTTGAATGTTTGTGAAGTCGGGGTATACGATGTACTTCGCAATAAATCAGATCTTTACTGGTAGCAACTGTTCTCATTACGTAAAACCTAGCTATCCTTATCACACCAACAACACAATGGTCAAGAAGAATTAAACACAGAGCGTTCTTAGCATTTAACATATTGAAAACAGTTTGGTTGCCACCAATAGCCAATTGCATCATGCAATATGATAACCATACATTATCAACGATTATCTGGTTTCAGAGACAAGATGATCGTCGACAAATCAAAATGAAGTAAATGTCGGGCAGGTTAGTTTACGCTAGACCCGATTGACAATAAATCGATAGCCATTTGGCCACTCAAACTCTGCGCCACATGTACACAGAGTTCCATTGTACTACTCATCACCATTTTTATATATGTAACAATGACGGTTTGAGGATTGCTTCAATTTAAAAAAGAAACACATTTTTGAGACTTAAACCTTGC
This sequence comes from Vandiemenella viatica, assembly GCA_031002005.1. Classification (NCBI taxonomy): domain Eukaryota; kingdom Metazoa; phylum Arthropoda; class Insecta; order Orthoptera; family Morabidae; genus Vandiemenella; species Vandiemenella viatica. Next base: position 135,425,800 of record JARYHS010008075.1, read on the forward strand.
TGTGTTAATCGAAAATGTCACATTATGAAATTATTAAAAGTTATAATTACAAACGTTACTGAGTTAGTTGCGATATGAAATAAGCACAAACAGATTGTTCATTTTAGTCAGAGCTTTGATCACTGTTAAATTCACCGATCAAGTTACCAATAATCAGGGCAGCGCAGCGGCTTTGTGCGATACTCCTTCGCGTCACGTTGTTGGCACGTTACCACTTGCAGCGACAGTTCCTCGTCGTGGCTGACGCACGGTGCGTAGTAACTGTCGGCAGCCCCGCCGAGCAGGTCGTTTGGCTGGATGGATGCGCAGCCAGCCACTCGCGAAATAGCCGCCTGATTGGCTTTCACTGATGACTTTCGCTCAACACGATTGACAATTTCGCCTTTGTCGCCGACGTAACGAGCGTGAGGGCGCCTGCCAACCGGAGAGACTATCTTCCCCGCAACCAATCACAGCTTCTCCCTCGACACTTCCAGTCCTGGTCGCATCTTAACCGTAAAAATGTCTTCCTAGGCCACACTTCTCGTTTGCCATTGAGCACGCACGGGTTCATAGCTCTCTGGGCACCTAGCCTGTTCTCCATAGTATCTTAAGTCACGCACATTATGTCATTAGATAGCAATTACATATGAGATCAGTTCCATAATATACAATATATTCATTTGTATATCATTCAAATTCACCAGAAAAGTGTAATTTTTTATTACTATTACGAGGTGTGTTAAAAATATAACGGGAATTTCGAAATTTCTTGGGTTATATTACTCCGATTGGCATGATTTTTTTGTTGTTCTGTTGGCAAACATGTCTTAAAAGTATCTACTCATTTCGAGCTATACCGGATGTTTACTCTCTTGTCAGCTGTTTAAAGTATAACACGTGTTTTGATACAGTCGGCGATTTTTCATTTCTATAAATCATGCATCAGAGTGTTTGCATCAAATTTTTTTGTAAAAATAGAATTAAGTGCAACGAAGTTTCAGAAATACTAAATTGTTAAATATTGCTTTTGGTGAATCTACTGTGACTAAAAGAAGGGTTTACGAATTGAATAAGCATTTTCAAGATGGCCGTGAAGACGTTGAAGATAACGAGCGTACGGGTAGTCCTAGCACATCAGTAACCGATTAAAACGTGGAAAAAGTGAAATAAATGATTATGAACGATCACCGAATCACAATTAGAGAAATTGCTGATGATGTTGGCATATGAATTGGTTCATTCCTTGAAATTTTTTTATCTGTTTCTAGTATTAAACGTGTTTCTGGAATTGAGTTTCGAACAAAAATAGCGGCAAATGGAAGTTACTCAGGAATCGCTAAATGACGTCAACAACGATGGAGAACTATTGAAACGCGTCGAAACAGGTGATGAAACATGGGTTAATAGGTATGACGTCGAAACTAAGGCTCAATCGTCCCAGTTGAGGCATTCTGGATCGCCAAGACAGAAAAAACTCTACAATTTTGGTCAAATGTATTGGTCTCTGTATTCTTCGATTTTAATGTCATAGTGAACCAGGAGTTTCAGACGTATTTTGGGAGTTGAAAGAAGCGCTGTCATAAGTGCAGTGGACTATTTTGGATGGGATAACATCGATGTAGATGAATAAATAAAGTTCTTTAAAAAAAAGGAAAATTCCAGTTAATTTTGAACACACTTCGTATATTAAAGCATGTGTGATTTCTGTGTATGTTATAATTCCGAATATTTTTTTTACCAATTTTCACCATGCCTAGTGTAAATTTTTGCTGGGTACTTTACTGCAACCAATGTTCAATGTAACTCTGTTTTTAAAAATAACACAACTTCAGATGTTACAGAAGCGAGAAAATGCTGATTGTAACGATGCAATCGATATATCGATTCTTGCCGCAGAGCGGAGTATCTTATAAGAAGAGTGACTATGGAGGAGCGTGGTTGTGATTGACTGTACCATGAACTCGTGAACAGTGTGTTAGCTAAAATAAACCTTATAAAGCGTGACAACAGCTTTGATAGTAGTGTCGGCGATAGTTTAAGTGCAATACAGTAATGAGTAAGAACTGTGGACAGTGAAATCTAGTGCAGTCATATGTGTGGTTGTTGTTACGATCGCAACTAGGCTTGTTCACTACTTAATCGAACCTCGCAATCTTCAGATCCACGGAAGTCCGATTAGGATTACATATCTGGTGATTTACGATGGCGTGCTGTATCGTCTTTGTGAACTTTAGCGTAATAAATAAGTGATAACTGTGTTAATGAAAGACTGTTTAATTTGTGTAGTTGTGGTTCCTTTGAGTGACATTAAGTAATTACCCGTGGCGGCCGTGTTCAAATCGAAACTGCAATCATTTAAAGTTGATCAGCACCGAATGTTATAATGAAATTGTATGGTAACGACCCCAGAGCAAACGAACAATATTAATTAATCAATTGACTTTTTTCCTTTTATACCGTTACATGGCTTCGTGACAGGACAGAGTTTTACAACTAGTCAAGTGTTATCACATTGAAAAAGAATTAATCCATCAAGAGCGATTGGCTACGTTCGTGACAATCGGCCGGCCATCGTCATATTTTTCTTTTATGCCGTTACATGATCCAGAATGAACATAATACACAACGATGTGTAATTTCACTTTTTGATTATATTCATCTGTTGGAGTACGAAAAAATGTGTAATTGTTAATAAAAACTTTTGCTTCAGTGGAAAAACTTGTTCTGTTATCTGTAACCCAGATTTTGTTAGCAGAAATTGTTTGCTTTAATACTAATTTATAACCCAAATAATACCCATTTTTTAAAAAAAAAAAAAAAAACTAATGATACTCTCTCATGTTTGTTGATAAATCAAGCACACACCCTGAACAGAAATTATAATATGCTGAGAATTTCTTGCTCTCCGCACTCAGAAGTGTTGTCCACTATAGATTTGATTCAGTAATATATAACAAATCACCTCTCATAAACTAGATCTTAATGCAACCATTTCACTAATAATATATTTAATTTTAAGAAATGCTTTATTCAATTAGATTGTCTCCATGCAAATTCTAGTTGAGCTGAATTCATGTTTTGCTTACAAATTTTACTTTGAAATAATAATAAAAATGTTGCATTTTGTCTAATATATTAAAGGCTTACCAAAAGAAAGCAATTTGTATGAGGAAAGATGCTGGTTGGTGGTTGACTATAGCATGGCCTAACCCCTATCTCTGACCGTGGGTTTGGTTTTGCAGCCGATACCTTGTATACAAGTGTACCTTATTTTGAACAATTCGTTCACTATATTTTGGTCACCACCCTTTGAAAGAGAAATAGTCACAAACAAGGAACTATAGTGTGATAAGTAATTGTTAGTTATGAAATGGAAACATAAATTCTCTTTGAACTGTACACGTCCTTATGTTCATGTCTCGATTTCAAAAGTTTCACTTCTATATCGGCTCTGAACTGCCATCAAATATTGCAGGTTCCATTGATGGATTCAGTATTCAGCCAACAATCGGTTGATTCAATCACCACACAGAGATGAAAATTTCCTAAAGTTTCAAAAAAAAAAAAAAAATAGTCTTGACATATAAATTCACTAAAATGTACACACGAGCAATGAGTCACTTCGCATCCTGTCTTTTGAAAGTTAATGTGGTTCACTTCAATGACTAAATGTCCCCATAGTTGCAAGATGCGCCAGCCTCACAGTCTATTATATCTGGCCATTTTGTATTCCTCTGTACTAATATATATACTGACGAAGAAGCATCTCACCCAATCGCTTTTGTTGATTCTTCTAGAAACGAGTCCAAAAGTGTATCCTTGTTTCTTAGTCTTTCTTATAACTCACAACTTTAATAAGCTGTATTATAAATTATTTTATGTATTTTAGTGCTTCTAAATTCTTCAAATGACCGTTTCTTTATGTTGACTTCGTCCGTGTACTCTCGTTGCTATGGTAACCCACCAAAATCTGTTGACATTAAAATTTTCCCGGTTGCTTTTAAACTTTTCCAACAAGTAAATATGAATCATAGAAACATTTTATTCCTTAATACCTTATCAAAAATTACACGTACTTTCGCCGAAATCGAGCACATGTCGTGAACTTCCACTTTACTATTTCTTTCCTGATTCTTAGTCTTAGTACTTTTACTGATACATTATTTCTCGAAAGTTTCCCATCCAATTTTATTTCCATATTATGGATTTGTTTTATTTCTATTCTACTGCAATTGAAAGGTAAAAAATTAACTAGAGACTTATATCAAACCATTTAACTCAAGAACATATTTTTTATTTTCTTATAATCAGTTAGTTATAATGTCTTTTTACAGTTCTGTATTCTAATTTGCAACAATTTTTTGATTTACTGCTGAATTAGGGGTTTATTTAGAGTATTAAATGGTTTTGTTTGTTAGTGAAGAGACTAGCTTTTACTTCCGCCCTATTATGATCTAAATTTCAATCGAACTATTTATTTCTTGAATTATCTAATCCATTCAATTTATTCTTTGAGTTTCCTCGTTTCTTACCAAACGTTATTTGGTTCCCTATCTGTTTGTATTAAGAAAATTATGCTTATTTGTTTTCCTTTAACTGTGGAAAATTGTTAATATCTATCCAACTGTTTACTTTCCTTTTAAAAATGGCAATCTCTCTGCTCTCTAATTTTTGTTTTTTCAAACATTAATTCATCTTGCCTGTGATTCTTATAATTAGTAATGACTCCTTCTATTGTCGTATTGAAAATGTTTAATATCTTGCATTTAAGATGATTTGCGCAATGATTATTAAACCATTTTTAGAATTATTATAACATTATATTATTCAAACTTTGTTTTTTTTTTTTTTTTTTTTTTTTTTTTTTTTACATCTGTTTACATTTCTTATACTGCTTTCTTTTACCATGCGATATCACTGAAATCTTTTATACATGCCTAGAAAAGTCCACTATGCCTAGAAAAGTCAATTACATGTATTATGATTCAGGACAAAAAAAATATTTTTAAGATTTGTTTCAGAAACATGATTCAAATGTTTCTATTTCTGAAATGAGTTTTGAAATATATATTGGACGAAATTTAATCCAATTACTTTTTTATATTACTCTATATGGAAGCCATTCTTTTAAGCCTTCAATACATTTTACGCTGTTGCGTCGATTATGTTTTGATTATGCGCTATAAATATGGAAATTTATAGTCTCGTTTTCATGAAGAAGGCGGGACGAAAGTTTTACCTTTTCTGTGCTTATAAATGGAGTAAATTGTTCTGCATACTCTAGAAAGCATTGAGAGAACCGTTTAATCCGTTGTAAAAATTGTTTTGAACGTAAATATAGTGTTTGATGATAATCTTCATTACACTTTGTAACCCCATTACATGATTCTAAGACAACAAATTTCTTAAATCTTTTAATCATTATAATGATCGGTATTTAATCCTATATTTTAAGTAAGGGTAAAGAGTAAGTAAAAATATGGAAGGAAACTAAATTAATTATTGATCAATCACTAAACAGTATATGTATACGTGCTCAACAAAGTAAGGCTTATGTAACCATTTATTTTTATAACCCAGTTCAATCGTTTGTTCGAGTGACAAAAAAATTGATAATGAAGTACTGGACACACACTAAGTAGTGATTTTTAAAAATTATTATTTATCTCCTCATAAATTTTTCAAGACTGATTTACTGTCTCGAAGCGCTGACATAGATTTCCGTCAGGATTTACTCCAAGTTGATAGCTGTCTTCCTGGGAACTATAATACACCCGGACGGTAAAATTTTAAAAAAAAGTAATACCCATTCATGAAATTTATTTAAAAAAGAGTAATTGCAACATACACTACTCATGACTGAGATTGTAAAATGTAGAATTTTTGCCTGTCTTTCTGTGCAACACCACATCATGCAAAGTTTTTTTGTTCTTGAAAGATGAGGCAGAAAATAATATGACAGTATCAGATGGGAATAAACTCTGCTTACGCAAAATGTAGAATTTGTGACAAAAATATACATATTTTGGTTTTAAGTTTATTTTTGATAAAATATAAATAATTATAAATTTATTTTTCTACATCCGCTTCCGCAAAACTTCCGCGGATATCAAGCACTGAACATCCGCATCTGATCCGCTAAGATGACCTCCGTTACACTCTAGTTTTAACTAACTTCAATCGAGTGAGCGCCAATAATAGAACTGCGGTGGCCGTGGACCAGCTTTAGTCTAGTGTGGCCCGACCTATATGCGTTACAAAATCGTTTGTAGGGCACATATCTTTCAGTAGGTAAATAAACATAAATATTAAGTTTTAGTGAATCTTACGTTATTAACAGTACTTACAGTAAAGAGTGATTTGTTAAAAACTGTATAAAACTAATTGTAATTATTTCTGAGTTTTATGTGCAAAACAAGATTTATGAAATTAGTATGCGTGATCGTGATGTTGGTAGAAAATTTGAGTTGGGTATTTCAAGAAGGAAAAGCCACAAACATTTTTTTTAAATCTTTCAAGGCAGTTATATAAGTTAGTGTATTATTATTAATAATTTGTCTTTATGTTTTCTAATATTGAAATTCAAAATTTATTTGTTTATAACTTTTGCATTTCTCGTCAATCATAATAAATTCCTACTTTCGGTTCACATAGCTGTTAAACAAATGACAATAGCCTTAGGAATATCTGTCGCCCAGAGCCTCGCAATCTTTAGGCCGCCACTGCCTAGAAGTGACAGGCTGCATTTTTACCTTCTCCTTAAATTACTTCTTCTGATTGCGATATATTTTCAATTTAAAGGATTATTGAAAGCAATATCTGCAAAGATTTCGTCTTATATATATATTTCTCGACCCACGCACAATCTGAAGAGAGTTTAGTGATCACAATAAAGAGGATTCAGCCGAGAGGGCACCGCCGATTGGCACCGCGTAGGAGGCGCGGCCCTGGTAGACCCGCCTCTAATTAGGTCTGATTCCGGCGAGGCTGTCACTTGTCTCCCCGGAGAGGCAGCAAAGATCCCCTCCACAATGAGAACTCGGTCCCTGCAGTTAATGAAAAAAGCTACAGTGCTCCGTCGGCCGGTAAGCACTCAGGTACAACAGACTGGATGTGTACTTAATCTGATAACAAGAATCAGTAACCAGTAAGTTCAACAAACAATTGCCCTAGGTGCTACCTACAAATGACGACATTTGAAACTGCACGTGTTGAAATTACAGGTATGTTTAACTGTTACCAGTTCCTCTATGAATCGATTAAAATGTTCGTTTTGATCATTATGTTTACTTGCGGGGTAGTGAGTCATGTTTCGTCTTCACTCACCAAGGTGAATGCTTCAAAACTTTCCCACTGCGTCTCTAGACGTCCGCCGTCACGCTATTGACCATCTTACCTGAGACGGCAGATGATTTTAATTTTCTGCACTTTTATGCTATTTATTTTTATTTGTACTGAAAAAATACAGTTAGACTAATTAAATGTAATAAATAAGAGTTTAGGGTAAAAAATAATTCGGTAATTATCGTGTAAAATAAGTTTATTAAATAAAAAACGTGTGAATCATATAGAATTACATAAATACTAATTATTTATATATATTTAAATTTAGTTTCATCACAAAAAAAAAAAAATTAGTCTTGGAAAATATAAATTGATAAAATAGGACGTAAATAAAATAAAAAATTATAAAATTAATTTTAATTTCCTCGATGAAAAACTTCAAAGCATTGCTCCCGACACAAAGAATGATTTTCCGGGCATACAGGACAATAATAGGCGGTATCTTCCTCAGTTTATTTTTCGAACTTTGTCGACATTTCTTTTGCGGGGATTTCGTCTTTCCGTCAGGTATGTCGTATCGTTTTGGAGAAGACGATTGAGAAGAAGGAATAGGACGTGTGGAATATGATCGAGAGGAAGAAGAGGGACGTGGGACAGGCGGCTTATAGGAAGGAAGAACACCAAGTTTGAAAAATTATTTAAAAAAAAACACCAGTTGTCCGATTTGTAAACAGTCTTCACTCGGTGAAAGTTAAGACTTTAATGAATGGCTGCGACAAAAGGCGAGCTCGTAGGCCAGGTACTGGAATCTGGAATCACCAACCGTCTATACAATCCAATAGGGAAAGGACGTCTCAAGCCGTCCACCGTCACTGGCATGCTCCCTAGCGGACGGCCGAAGACGTCCTCAGCACTGAACGTGTTAATACGACTGCTTAATTACTTACAATCACAGATCTATTCCATGTAAATGATTACTTAACGACTGAACTAACATCTTCTCTTTAGTAAATATGAAGTGTGTGTACCAGGCATTCGACAAATGACAACACAGCAAATATAATGTCGCAGAGTATTACAATAATACACTCAAACCTGGTCATATTATGATGATCATAATACAGCACTCGCTGATTCTAGTTCAAAAAAGTTACAGGGAATGAACTATTCTCGAAAGACAGGTGTAACCTCAAGAAAGTCAATAGTTACTTCAAGTCAAATTGAATGTCGGTTAATATGTATTAACACAGTATAATACATATCAATTTTCATAATATCAGTAAAAAATTACTCAAAATTAAAATGAATCATTTATAAACTTTCATTACCAACTCGCAGAGTTTCCGGCAATGCCCTGTACTATGTAGGTTGATTTTCCCGCACAGTAAATATTGAATGTCATACCAGTGGTCGGTTTTCTGCACTTGTGAATCAAATTTCATGTCAGTCGCTCTATTTTCTATACGCATTTGAACGAGAAGCCCCCGCTGTTGCAGAAAAGATATTGGGTTGGGGTTGATTTATTCCTGAAATAGTTTTAACCACACTATCAGGAACATGTGTACCAACTTTCATCAAAATACCACAGTGTTTCGTGCAGCCATAGAAGCAATGAGTTTTACCAGAAAATATGGAAATGACAGAATCGTTCAACAGTAAATTATAAAAATGCCGTAAATTCAAATAATAAAGGTTTTAAATAGTTTACTTTCGTGTTCAAACACGTCAGACATCCATTGCTTACTATTAACAGCGAATATAGTTTCACTGTCAAATATCAGAGATTATAGCTGTGCGGCTTCAGATCATAGCTTCAAGAAGAAAGAAGCTCTCGGAAGGTTTTTTCCATTATATTATTGAAATTAATTTACATATTTTCCTCGCTTTTAATACGACAATCCATGGCGTTAAAAACTAAAACCAAAATTTAAGGAGGAAAACGTTTGATGCAATAATGAAGCTTTTATGACGTATGCATCTAGTTGATATTTCATCTTTGGTGTTTCACGCTATACGTTCACATTTTCACTTACTGTTGCGGCGTTATGTTACGTTGAAGCGTGAAACATACCAAACGATTCAATTCAGATTCTAATCTTTAAAATAGTGGAACGATATATGGCACAACTGATAATATCTGACCAAAATATCGATATTTTTACCTGGTTGATACTATGATATCGATTCGATGCAGTGAAATATAGAAAGCTACAAAAACCCTTCAGCACTTGAAAACCCTGTAAATAAATGGGTGACAGGGATTTAGTTCGATAACGTCCATTTCTACTCTGTTATTCCTTTCCGTTTTGTGCGCGTTATTTATTACACATTCATCACTATAACCGTTTTATTATTTAATATGTTGCGTTACTCTCGCGTTCGTTGGTTCTTGTTTCTCTCTAGGACGTATTACGACATTGTAAAGGGGGTACAAAATATGACCACTCAACTGATGCAATTGTTTATTTTATCAGTGTTGATAACAGACCTTTTAATGCAGTTAAAGGCAAAGGTGTTAAGTATTTAATGAAGCAGTTAGCACCCTTATACAAAGTCCTTTCTCGTGGAACTATCAAAGGAAAAGTTGAAAAAATTTCAAAAGTTGTGAAGAAGTTGAAAAATGTTAACCAGTTTTCTATTACTACGGATATCTGGACTGAAACTACGAGTAACACTATCTAAGAATGAAAAATGAATTAAAATCAATCACGATTTGTATATTTGGAATAATCATACTGGGGAATATATTGGCCAACAGGTGTCAGATTACTGGCAGTGTCAAATTTATTATATCCACGGTTTATAAACTTTTATTTTAAAAAACCAGATGAATGTGCTAAAGCTATGTCACAAATACCAACAATATTATCTCAAAATAAGCAAGCAGTTTCTGTTGCATCAACCTTGTCTTTATGTGTGAATAACAAATATACAGACTAAGGCTGATAGCGACGTCGAATTGACGTTGAATCTCGTAGCACCTATTTGCATCTTAAAATCTAACGTGCTTCAAAAATGTTCAAAATTTGAATGAGTCATTTACCCATAATCAGATGCCCATAATAGCCTCGTCGGAACCTTCTGAAAGCCTCTTCTAAAAGGCAAGAACCCAATCTTTCGAATCCACAAAATTAATACGAAACTAAGATGTTTATCAAAAATGTGAGTCAATACATTAAGCTGTAATACACTTAAATGACTGCGGGAAAGTTTACTGTTTCGTTATAAAACATTTGACTGGGAAAGCCGTTGGTATAGGAAAATCCAACTGAGGTATGTATTGAGAACTGTATGTACGCCTACTGCAGTATTCTAAATGCATACAAACCTTGTCAGTAAATTATTAAATATAGAATTTCGTGAACCTGCGGTTACTGTTTTGCGAGTTGCCGTTAACGCAGCGATTAGATCACAATCATCCACAATAGCCGAGCGTAATTACGGTATGGCTCCCCCGGCTTACAGCAGCCACTCCCACGGATTATTAATTTATTAATATTCTGATTATTCATTTGTCAGTGTAATATTTAAATACCTACAATCGACGCAGCCTAATTAATGCGTATTAAAACAGAGGCTTCGGTGCGGTGTCTATATAATATGTACCTATCATTTTCTCTTTCAGAGTTTTCAGTAATCCAGGTAATTGTGTATTATTACTCAAAACTATAACAATTTGTAAAAAAAAAAAAAAAAATTTCCACGTTATGATTTCACGACCTTCTCACTTAAGGCTCTTTATTAGCACATTTATTTTAAACGCTTTAGTTGTTTTTACCAGAAATTTAATAAACGAAGTTCCAAAACTTTTAATTGTTTTCGCAGCTAAAAATTCATACCTCGTTTGTTCAATCGGGCGCTGAGTTACTTTGTTGAATTGCAGCAACGTTTCGATCAAAACCTTCTGGTATCTTCTAAACAGAATTTTCATTAACTTACAACTGATTATTTCCTGGTTGGCAACAAAACGAGTTAGAAACGTTCCAGCTATTTTACGTTTGCAGTCTGGGCAGTCGATGTTGTTATTCTCCTTGTTTCCATTTCCAACGCGGTGTTTACTTACGCATACAAGATTTTTTTACGCTTCAATCAGTCCATGTCCTACTTTTTTGTTGATAAATAATGATGACTATATATTTCAGCATCCAGTAAATACTTACAGTGGAAGATCGATGGAAATATTTAAACATCCATTAAATAACAACAGAGAATGGGAGGTACGGACTGAATGAAGCGTGTAAATATTTTTTACAAGACGATAAAAACGTTTCGCAGAAAATGGAAACAAGGAAGAGTAAAAACATTTATTATTCAGGCTACTGTCGTAATATGTGTGGATTCTCGGTAGATTGTTTGGTTTGACTGCAAACAGAAATTGTTCGGTCACAAGATAAACTAAATTCGGCCCAGAAGAAACAAGGAGGAGTTTATTGCTACGTCGCCCTAATTCAACAACACAAGGCATCATATTGCCCGGCTAAATGATCGAGATATGAAGTAAAGTTAGCTTAGAACTAACTAAAAAATCATGGTGACTGAAAACTGGAATACATAGTTTTATTCCGTGCGTAAAAGCTGCCGGTGCTCTTTTTTTTTAAACAGCATGGCACACAGAAGAACTATGCCTTCGTCATCACTTCTGAATCTGCCATTCTGTTGGCCTAATTATTTTTTTACTATAGAGCCATACTGTTTAGGTTTAGATACTAACAGAAAGCAAATTTTCATTTCTAACAACTGTTAAAATAAGTGATACATTTTCCCTGGTAGATGTATGGTAGGTATATTATATTCACACACTTAGCTTCCGACGTAAGTTGCAATTTAATAAATGATACCACGGCTGTGTTACATAATAAAAACACACATAAGAATGTTCGTTCCTTCCTCTTGTTAAACAGATAAAACAGTAGCTGCTGCGATCACTAGATTATACCAGCATGAAGTGCCCCATTTCAAGACAACATACATACACATATCTTCTTGCAGCTCTATTAATACCTATGCTGGTTTTATACAAATCTAACGCTTCCTATAATGAGTTAATCTGTTCTTTTGAATTATCTTATTTGTATATCCTAATCTTTCTTTCTTCAACTTTTATTTCACCGTGATGCGAAGAATACCGTGCTTAAATCCGTGATACAGACGAAATTAGAACTCTTATATGGAGATTCATTAACTATTTTAAATATATTACTCTGTTTAAGCAATTATAGAATTTTCTGGCGGGAAGAATTCTTGTTAGCGGCCACAAAAAGACAATGTAAAAATTGTACCACGCCTTCATTCCCCTGGGTGAGGGCCAGGGGCGGGCTGTTGGAGAGCAGTAGCCCTTTTCAGCCATCGGGTAAACATTTATTTGTAATAATAAGTTTATTTGCCTCATTGTAATATATTCTATTGTTATTTGGATAATAGGGATTACAGTTTAGTGGGTCCTGTGGACATACAGTCCTTGTATCTCAGTATCCCGTTATTTATGCCTGTGGTGCGGGCGCAATAGCGATTACTTATTATTAAATTAATAATACTTTTAATACAAAATACTGAATAATGTAAAGAAAGTAAAAATATACGAGGATAGCTTACTGGAGAATTGAAAGTTCGAAACGTGCTTTCTGTATAATTTCCGAGACTGAAGTGGACAAGTTTAGCAAGTGATGCTCGCACCTTCAATTTTTCGACTTATGATTAGTAGATAAGGTGTTGCCTATTGTAGTTGTTCTGTTGCTATCAAACACCCTCAGCAAAAACTCAAAAGTTTTAATATTAATATGAAACGTATGCCTACATATTAAGATAAAACAAACGATAAAAGATAATTAAGATCATCACAGCATGAAATAGAGAAAGTTTCAAAACACGATATTGATTAGATTGATTGATTTTATTTTTGCATTTGGTGCGGGCCCCTAGCTACAGCGTAGGTAGCCGCGGCCCTGCGACCTTGTGTGTCCACAATAGTGACGCGCTAACAAATTCATCCAAAACTTTTTTAATATATAATTTTCTTTAATTCTCCTGTGTGTACGCATGCAAGAAACAGATAAGTGGTTTCGGGCAGACGATTGTAAGGAGAAGAAACAATGTTTCACATTATTGACTTTCATGTGGAGTAGGTTCGATCAACTATGCTTAGCTTAAAATGTGAAGATTTCAGTAAATATTACTGCGCTATTTATGTTACAAGATACAATCTAGAAATGTAACCATTATACTGATCTCTTTATATTATGACTGCATGACACTTTTCAAAGTTTTTTTTTCTTCTTCTTCTCATGTTTCCTTTTCTGAGTTGGCTAAATTGAATTCATAAACAAACTAGTAGGTTGCTTAAAACTTCAGAACACTATTGACCTGGTTAAAAGATAGAATGGTCATAGTTTTTGCACCACAAAAGAATTGTTTATGTATGTAAGACGTTGGTGGTAACAAGCGTCAGGTAATCTACTATTTATCTATTCGTGTAAACGGTGCAGGGGAATTCAAAATTGGAAATAATTCTATAATTCGTAATTTCGTAAGAACAACCTGGGACAACCTACGATTAGCAGGCCTGTAACAGAATATTATGCATCAGTATCGCACAAAAGTAACAATGTACAGGAAGTTCACAGTGAATCTTGTCGATAACAACACGCACGTTGAGATCGATGTCTTAGGCATTGCTAACGTACCGCCACCGCATCTAAGAAGAGAATAAGCAGCTATGCATGGATGGACGAAGGAGAACTGTGACAACTCCCAGCACCCACCAATTTACGTAGTATTGTAACGCATCGAATACTCATTCGAAATCAAGAAAACGACTGTAGACTGATCATATCGTGAGAGATCACAGTATTTCATCTTCCACTTGTTAGATGTTCAACCTATCGATTGGTTTCCTGTAGTACTCCTGTTCGCCCTGTCTAACGATTTCATCTTCATTTATTTGTAGTTATGTAAGCCTTGTATTATTTGTACGTTCTGGGAGCGGAGCGTTCCTCCTCTTCTCCTTTTCCTTATGGCTTTGCGCTTCATAGACATAGAGGTCACCAGAAGCGGGAAACGACTGGCGGAAAGGCATGGGAATTAATTAGACCATGGCCTTTTTGAAGTAACCGTCCCGGCATTCGCCTGGTGTGATTTGGGGAAACCATGGAAAACTCAAATCAGGATACCTGGATGGGGATTCAAACCCACGTCCTGCCGAATGCGAGAAAAGAACCAACCACTCTCGGTGAGCATTCCTCGATACCCCTTCCCATCCGAAATCCCTTTTCACATAAATGCCATCAGACCCTTATGACTCAGTATATGTCCAATTAATCTCAGTCTCCCAAAAACAGATCTGAACCCTATTGCTGTCAATCCTCTCGTTTTCTGTCCAGCTGTAACAGCTTTTAAACGGCACCGAGCCTGGTGGGTGAACCGTGACGCTAGGGACTGGCGTTTGTGAAGACGTGGGTTTAAATCTCCGTCTGGTTTCTCAAAATCTGTTTAGGCGAGTTTAAAAAGGCTGTGACCGAATTCCCTCCCGTTGCTTTTCCCTAGCCTTCTTTCGCATATAACGACGTCGACGACGCCGAGGCGTAAAGCCATATGCGAAGAATCTTAAATGGAATGCATTTCAGACTTCAAATAATCGCAGTTTGTGATTTTAGTTGACCCAATACCGAATATTGTATTCAAAAACTTTTAGGATAGTATCTTATGAGTTATCCGAGACAGTAAATGGGGTCGGAATATTTACATTTACTAATCATCACATTGTGCATCAAAGTCCTGAGTTAAATCCCAAACCTCTCCGCAGTGCGTGTGTTGATAGTGATTCGGCCGCGTCGGATCGGGACGCTATGTTTGTGGGCCCTGTGGTATCTTTCGGAAGAGTAGGCCCGAACGGGCCAACAACGGAGTTTCACCCTCTCCCTACTTTCATCTCTCATTCACAACACAAACAAACCGAGCGTGGTGAGTGAGCGGTTAATGCTATGACCTCGCATTCGGGAAGACGCCGGTTCGAATCCCCAGCCGGGCATCCAGATTTGAGTTTTCTATGGTTTCCCCAAATCACTCCAGGCGAATGCCGGGATGCTTCCTTCAAAAAGGCCATGGCTAATTTCCTTCCCTTTCATTGTCCCCAGTCCCATCCCGCCTCTAATGACCTCGACGTAAAACCATAACGCAAACAAGATTCTACACTGAACACTCCCATTATTACGTCATACACACAAAACACTTACGAGCACTGTAATACCGGGGAAGCATGTATGTATCAGTGTGTGGGATACAGGTGTTTATGACCGGTCTAGTCGAGGACTGGAATGTATCTTTCGCTGCCAAACACGGGCATCAGTTACCGTTAAAGTTGTCAATTATAGACCTTTTTTGTTTCTTAGGTCTATTTCCAAACTGTTATTACATGAAACGTATCGCAGATATCTACTATATCCTCTATTTCAATGACAAATGATAAGAATACTTACATCTAATATAGTTTGTAAGTTGTGAGAAAATAATGAATTTTTATTTTGAAGTTACTTTGCGTTGCATTAAATATATTTTATTGAAAGTTCTCTTAATCGAAAGTGCATTATATTCTAATGTACTGTACATACAATATTTATAATCGGAATGAACGATTCATAACTGACGCGAATAGCAACATAGCTCTCACCTTGAGAGTGAGGAGCGCCGTTTTCTATTTAACCTGAAAATATCTCAGATATTGACTGTTATCGTCCGACCTACCGCATGTTTAACTATCAAGGCCATTGTAGTAAGAAACCCTAATTGCGCTAGGCTCGACTCACACGTAACTGAATTTATACTTTTCAGGTGGTATAACTTGTGGTAAACTGGAGGTATTACCTTGCAAAATGTATTTCTTAATGTGGAGAGCGAGAATAGGAGATCGGGCAAAGTTAGGCAACGGAAAGAGGGGTAAACCAGCAAATGGTCAGTTGTCACGAACAGCAAGGAGAATGAAAGTTGTCGTTATGGCCTCATGAAACACGTTGGTGATAGGATTTTTGTCCTCTCGAGATAGCAGTTAGTATAAAACTCACTGAGCTCACATGCTCAGTCACCTGAAGTCAACCCTGAAAGCAGTAGTTGAATCCGGAGACAGATACAAACAGTGGAATATTCATTTACGTATAACAAAGTGGACTCTACTGGGGAGTTGGACATGGAGTCGAATCAAGGTATTTGGCTATCTATGATTCAACTAGTTTAAACACTCGTCAAAAATAATGGTAGCAAGAATTTTTCCTGGAGAAGTTCCTAAGGGGGCGTCCATTAATTACGTGAGCAGTTTTTCATAAATTAAGACCCCTTCCCCCACCCCCTCCCCCCTCCCATTCCACCATCCCCTCCCCCTTGAACATTGGCTAGCGAGACCTGCTTGGGGGTCCCACTCCCATGGTGATCGTTTCTCGCTTTAGTGAACCCCCCCCTCGAGATTGACCTCGAATTTATGAAACTACCCTCCCTTGGTAAGATTTCGTCGTACCCCCCCACCCCTATTTTGGCTCAAGTAATTAATGTACACCCCCTAAGGAAAAACGAATAACAATTAATCATCATCTTTTTTTTATTGATGACGGATATTTTTACCGTTGTAGATGGTTTTTAAGTGAAGTATAATTACAAAAACGATTATTTGATTGAAATGTTACCTGAAAACTTTCTCTGACTGTTAATAAATTTTTATTTGTTATCTTCTGTGAAAAAATTCTTCGGTTATGCTGTCACTTCGTTCCAGAAACTGTTACAGACATCTAATGCTCTTCTCTTTACATGAATTTCTGCATCCAGTCGTCGCAAACAAACAGAAAGGAATATATGAATTTAAACGAACGTCGCGTTATACTTTTTATATCTCTGCCTCGCATTATAATTTGTATCTCTGCTACACAACAGACAGTCACATTTTGGCAGCCATCGCAGTTGCACTTCCTTTTAACAATATAATAGCAAATAAAATAAAACGACAATATTCATTTGAAATTTACACTTCCTTTTAACAGTATAAGTGCAAAAAAAAAAAAAAAAATCCTGTTAAGTCAAGCAGCGCTGTGGTGGCAGCCAATCTAACTATCACTTACAGAGACTCGCGGAATATTTTCTATCTGTGTTGAGATGGGTTCAGTATTCAGGTTTAACGCATTTGTTTAAAATAGATGTATCTCTGAAATTAGTAGGACCCGCAATAATTATTCAAGGTTGGATTGAAGGTTATATTCGTATTATGCATGCTCGCTCGGTTCATTTCCACATTGCTATAGGTTAACTAGATAGCACAACGCCATTTTTAATTATTATTACTGATTCAAGCCCCCTGTGGAGCGCTTATAACTACTTCTTTACTAATAATACTACTTTATTAATAGTATCGCATAACTCAGAAACCAGGACATCGCCAGTGCACCTGACTAATACATATTCAATTCTACACATTTGTAAATATCCACATAGTTGCGTACATTTTCGAAGTCATCCTTCTGTAAATAAGTGTATAAATATTCAACAGTTGTTACCACTGAATCATCAATAATGATCCTGCCACGAGTCTCATATCGGAACCCATGTCAACTTCTCTTTCCATCCCTCTGAAATGTTAATCTGTCCTTACATCCGCTCTGGCAGGCAGAGTGTCGTGGGTCACTGTTTACCCATGCTCTATGATTATCCTCTTCATGAGTTATTTTGTCTTTTGATTTTCCATATCATCTTGCAACATAATTGTTAAACCATATTAAACTTCTTTTCTTTTTATTCTTTACCAGAGATATGTTGAAGGAGAAAAGTAAAACTAGTTTCCGAACTATTCTAATCCACGTGGATGACCCTGTGTAATAACATGCTGGAATTCTCACGCTAAAAGCTTCAACTTCAAAAGTATCTTTCGCAAATAATTTAGAAAATAAAATGGGAAATTGCATATTATGTTGCATAATGTACGGTTGCACATGTTATTGTAATTGAGAAAGGTTTGCCCATACCATAAGTGAATAAACTTCAACGCTCCAGCTATCTTATACGTCGTACACTGATCAGTTTGGCCGCCATACTAGTCAGGAAGGGGTAACTTACCGGCCTCATGATTACAGTTTTTAGGCATTTTCCACGGTCATCTCGTCATTTTCGAGATAGTTAATATGTTATATGCTACACGAACAGATCAACACAAATCAAATTTTTATCATTATTCAAAGAGATATGACAACAATCACTGCCTTCACTTTGGTTATAAATTCATTAATTACCTCAACGTAAGCAGCACGTGAATTTGATTGTTATTTAGTTTTAATGTTTTAAAAAAAGTTTGCAATAACCATAAAACCAACCCATTGTTAGCGTTATTTTAAATGTAGCAAAACCAACGGAATAACAGTCATTAGTTAATGTAAAACTTCATTACAATTTTTCATATTTTCCATCGTGATTACAGAAAGAAGTTGCGTAAGAAACATCGTAATGTATCAACTCGGAAACACCAGAAACTAAGGTATAACCAACTGTCAAAGGTCCACAGTAAAACACGAAATGTAGAGTAATTTCAGTGATAAAGTACAGAGTCTTCGTATTTGCTAATATCTGTTGCAGAGAACCAGGCTTGTGGCAGAGGTACGCAGAACAATTTCAGCAGCACCATAAATTTCAATATCCGATGATATCTTAAAACCATTAACTTTAATACTTCCCCCATACCTCTGCAAAGAAATTAAATAGAAGTACCGCATTCAATCACTTTTGTTCTTTCAAATGCCTCAGAAAAGCGCTCTCTCATTGCTGAAATGCACACAAAAGATATGACTTGCATTAATGAAATTTTGATGGAGAACCGCAATTATGCAGACTTAATGAGAAAAAATAATAAGAATTGTATTGTGGCTGCTTGGCTCCGGGCCCAGCTGTGTGCGGGGTAATCGTGGAGCCCTTTGTGGGCGACCGAAGCGGCAGTGCCGGCAACCTGCCGGAAAACAACAGGTCTGGCTCGGCAGGAAAAGACCCCGCATCGAAAAAGCCAAACCTGCCTTTTTCTTGGTCATCAGACGCTATGCTATGCTTGAAAATTTAAAAGCATGTTAGTCAACTTAAAATGGTGCGCGGTTAGGAGGCATTCGCTAGGAATCCCCGTCCAAGTCCAGATTACGGTTTTCCATGGTTTCCTGAAATCCTTCAAAAGGCCACCACCCAGTTCCTAACCAATGAAGATAAATGCAAAGAAGAGTCAGCTTATTAGATACACAAATAAAAAACAAAGGTTAATTATGAATATAAGGTGGGGAAACCAGACCATTTCAAAATGAGTCAACTTTTTATATTCAAACAATGGAATTTCCTACTAATAATCAATACTTCAGCTACAAGATTAATTCTATATGAAACAACATTAAAAAATGTGGGAAAAAGATTATTCGCATAACTGCAGGTCGATCTTTGAGAATCCTTTATTAAACTTTTGAAACATCTGATATTTCATTTTATCTCAATTTAACTTTTGTGACGATAGTACGGCATTTGTACAGTAAGATCAATTAAAAAATATATATATATATATATATACAAAACAAGAAAGGAAAGCAATTAAAAAATAAATCAGAATTTTAAATAAATCTATATTAGTTTTGTTATTAAAATGGACAACAAGCCATATAACTTACTTCATAATTGCTACTCATTGATTACTTCCTAAACATTATATCCTATTGAACACTAGCTTTCATAATTTTTCACAGAATAAATTTCGGAGAGATACACAACTGGCAACATTAAATACAAAACTTCTTCTTTCATTTAGACACTTTACTTCGGTATATCAGGCTTGTAAATACGTTGTTTCCAATTAATATAGCATCTAAAGCACAGTTAATTTATATGTTGAGTTCCCATACGTACGCCGCAGGCAAGTGAGCCAGAAAAGCATGTTTAACCGAACAAGCTGAACCGAACAATAGGAAAACTTGCTCGAATATATTTACAGCGGGTGCAACCAGACAAAAAACAATCCAACATTATTAATTTATTATATAACAATATAGTAATTGCAAATTTTAATTACAGTGGTTTTCAAATACAT
The DNA here is from genome assembly GCA_031002005.1 of Vandiemenella viatica. Classification (NCBI taxonomy): domain Eukaryota; kingdom Metazoa; phylum Arthropoda; class Insecta; order Orthoptera; family Morabidae; genus Vandiemenella; species Vandiemenella viatica. Next base: position 135,446,138 of record JARYHS010008075.1, read on the forward strand.
GTGAATGATGTGGAAAATTATTAGATGCTTAATAAAAGTACTGTGACCGAAAAAAATAACCAGAATAAATTCTCGAGATTTAATGGAATCACAGTGTAATACTGATAAACAGAAATGAAAATGATTTAGGTGGGCCTGGAAGGAGTTACTTTCCCGTCACAGCTTCCAAATGATCGCGATGTTAATAAGGACCATTCTAAGAATTCAAGAAACCGATTCGTTGCAAATGTCCTCTGTTCGTCCAAGCTTGTGCTTCTTCAGCTATGCCAAGTTATTGCCTGTTTGGAGTACCAGATTGTTTGTAAACCTGGTACACATCACAAATAGTTATTTAAAGGAGGCAGTTAGAACAACTTCTGCTTTCATCATTCATACAGGCACAAATTCGGTGAAATACGAGGCTAAGTTTACTTAATGTGTGCTGAGCACAATATAAACTACACGGCTGCAATAAATGAGTCTTACTGCTTGCAGATATGTCCATTACAATTTCTCACTTACAATTACTTTCTGATCCTCTCATTAACATTTCTTTCAGACATCTGAAATCTTAAAATGGCCCGTCTTCTCCACAACACTTGTAAGTTATTTCCTGTTGGCTAAAACTGTGACACCAGATTTGAATCAGCAATCATTCGACCTACTATATTCAAATATCAACCTTCACGCCATAGAACATGGTAAAATTCCTCTAGTATGCCTGTCAGTTAACATTATTTGCTACACGAAATTCCGTGTCAACGGTCAGTGCCTAGAAGGTCAATCCCGTCAGTGCGACTGCATCCACCAATAAAGCCAGGAGGGTCCAACCTGGATCGTACACTCGATTGAATATTATTAATAGTTGCATTCATGTGTACAAATAAACTTTTAATTTATAAACAAATATCTGGCTCTGAGCTTACGCTGCTGTGTAAAGTGTCACATGGATCGCCTCCCTCTCAGAAACACAGTCCCATTCAGGAGGCGCGATTGTCCCCGGACTATCGAGTCTCCCATCGATGCAGGATCACAAGTTGGTGCTATTTTCTTGGATTTACAGAAAGCTTTTGACTCTGTACCACATAACCGGATTTTGTCGAAGATTCGAGCGTACAGTATATCTGATCAGATTTGCGAATGGATACGCGATTTTCTAACTGGTCGGTCGCAGTATGTCGTTGTTGACGGGGAAGCCTCTTCAATGCTAGATGTTACTTCGGGAGTTCCTCAAGGAAGTGTAATAGGACCACTTGTTTTCTTAATTTTGTAAACTATCTCGGTGACAACTTTAATTGCAGGATGCGATTTTTTGCTGATGATGCACTTATTTATAGGGAAGTGAGGTGCTCCGACGATTGCTTAGAAATTCGGCGCGATCTGGATGTTATTTCGGAATGGTGCCGTAAATGGCAGCTTACACTTAATTGCAAAAAGTGCAAGGCAATGCGGATAAGTAACAAGAAGAATCAGTTTGTTCACGAGTACAAAATAAACAATTCACCTGTTGACACGGTTGATTCCGTGAAGTATCTGGGAGTGATAGTACAAAGCAACATGAAATGGGACATGCACATAACTTCCGTCGTAGGCAAAGCTAATTCTAAACTACGTTTTATATGTCGTGTTTTGAGAAGTTGTAATGCTCATACAAATGAAATAGCGTAAAAAACACTAGTGCGTTCGCATTTGGAATACTGTTGTGGAATTTGGGATACGTATCGCAAGGGATTGATTGACACGTTAGAGAAAGTACAGAGGAGAGCCGCTCGATTCGTGACCACTAGTTACAGTCCTTATGTAAGTGTCACAGAGCTGAAAGTTGAGTTGGGCTGGGATTGTTTGGCGGACAGACGACGTCGTTTTCGTTTGATTTTGTTGGAGAATATGCGAAAATCTTTAATTTACGAGTGTAACGAAATACTTCTTCCACCAACCTATTTAGGTCGCAATGACAGGAGGGATAAGATTCGAGAAATAAGATGCCGTACTGACACATTTACGTATTCTTTCTTTCCTCGTTCTGTTCGGGATTGGAATGCACTGAATTAGGATTGGTGCTTGTCCCCCTCTGCCACCCACAGTAATTGTGAATTGCAGAGTATAGCTGTAGATGTAGATTTGTTCTGATTAAATTTGTATTTAATATTGTGCGTATATCGAAGCTTGATTGTGTTTCTGTGATGTAGAATATATCATGATTTTTAAGACATGACTTCCGAACCATTTTCTCCTAAAAGCGTCAATAAAGTTTATGGGCACCTCTTTCATTAACCAATTCGTCCTTTTCTCAATTAATGATGATTTTTTCAATTCACTTCATCCTCCAATTTACTGCTTGCTGCCGTCGATTGCCAGAGGGTTTACCTTCCCCCAAGGTTTCTGATTACTACTGTTCCTGAATGAAACAGTTCTACCAAATGACAACACTGACGAATCACTTTTCAATTTATATTTATTTTTCCGTGATTTCTAAGATAACATAAGATGCCAGACTTCTGCAAAGATACTAAAGCACAAAAATACAAATATTCCAGCAATTAAACTTACCAGTGACTGTAAAACTTCCGAAAAAAACTGACTTTATTGAGTTACCACAAACGAATATACAAAAACAAATATCAAAATACCCAGTACTAACTGTTCGCCGCTCATTGAATTCTGATGTACTTAAACACTTTCTCTTAACATTTTACTCACTATTTCTTTCTTCGCGTTGCACTACTATTCAAAAAATTACATGTGCTTTTCTCACAAAGTGCTTGCAAAGATTATTTTTTATTTTCACAATGAATGGTTCTTAAAGAGAGCCTGGGAAATCCTACGTTTACATAGCATGTTGTTTGCGTCAGTTTTATTTGTCATTATTCCGATGATCTGTAATACGAGTAATAAGTCGTAAAATGCAACATAGTTTTTCTGGGTTTGCAGCCGGATAGTTTCTTTTTATAACGCTATCCTACTACAAACCCGGGAAGACTATGCTGCATTTAAACGACGGGTAAATCTCTGTTCACAAGACATAGGATTTTGATAATGATAATAATAGTCAATGATTCACCCCAAATGACAGATTCAAACACGAATTTAAGTTATATCAAACAGATAATGAAGAAAGAACCAACAAGCCCAGTGCATAAGCAGTAACGGAACTGCTATTCTGGAGTACGTATGTTCCAATACCCGACCGGTTAAGCAGATTTCGGTTTTCAATGGTTTTATGAAATCACTCCAGGAAAATACCGGGATGGCTCATTCAAGACACCTTCACCGAATTCTTTCCTTTCTTTGCACATATTCCTTTCCTACCTCCAATTAGTTTAACAACGATGAAACGTTAGCGTGAAGCAGAAAACAAACTTGCATATAACACAGTGTCGCCATATGTATTTTATTGTTTTCGTAATATCAACAGTTTTCAGTTTGGTCGATATGATATCATATAAATTATGAAATATTCTTACTGTGATAACTAATTCGACTGGAATTAAACAAATTTACTGTTAGAATTAATATGTTCAGATGTCTTAAAGCTGTTAGCTATAAGTCGGTTGTTAATCAGTGTAAAGTCTTCTATTGAAAGAGAAAAAAATGATGTAATTACTATAATTTTATGCCTATAAATATTTTTAAGTTTGGACCTGTTATTCAGAAAATCCAAAAACAAGTAGCCTATGTTATTTATATTTTGCAGACGTAGTAACAGAATGGAATGTTTTAGAAGTCAATTATAACACAGGGATAAACTTCTTTAAAAGATAGAATAAAACTAATGATGCAATAACGAATCTCACTTAATCTTCATTACTAGTAGTTTTCGTGTATTAGTAACTGGATTTAATTGTTTAATATTTATTCCAAAGAACACAGTCTTAGAAATTATGATAATTTACGAGAGAAAACATAAAATCCAATTAAGTCATTTTGATACCTATAGCAATTAATTCCCCAATGTCAATTTATTAACACGTGTTAGCCTGAAGACTGGACGTGATCTGGATTAACACGGCATTCTTCGGGGAATCTGATCATACCCGTACTGGCCGCCACCACAGAGTTGCTTGGCTAACCAGGAAATTTCAAATAAACAACTACATTTGATATTATTTGCACTTACACTGTTCAAGGAAATGTAACGGCAATGCCAGCTGAAAGACAATTGTCTGTTGTGGAAGTTGCACAAAAATATGAAGGACAGAGATAAACTGAAAATTCCAATGCGAGGCGGAGGTTAAAAAATTGCAGTTCAACGTACCTTTAAATTTACGTGTTGCTTTTTATTTATTCACATTGCTTGTAAGCAAAAGAGGATGCGATGTTTATGTTGTATTTTTGTATCGTTAACTACAGCCAGGTCACTATATGAAAAACAATTGACAGAAGATAAGAAACAGAGACGTTTAATAAAAACACAGAGAAAGTTTACACGAAACATAGAAAATCAGAAATTATATCAGTCAAGTAGATAATAGTTTTTCGTTTATGAAATTATACTTTACTGAGAATATTTTTCATAACAATCAAAATTTCTATCACTAAAACTAAAATGTAGTTATTTAAAACCATCATAGCCAAATACTCCAAAAATCTAACCAGAGAAACTTTATTAATATCACGAAAATTATCAGTAAAGAAGATAATAATAAATAGTTATTTGTTTTTCCATAAAAAAATTCCAGAACTAATTCTTACTATCACCACAAGTTTTACATGACACTTTTGTTTTATGAGATGAAGTCTAAAACGCATAAGACCGTAGTTCTGAAGTACACGCACATGTTCATGTGCTTAACATAATATGGACAATTGTTGTTGTGTAACATTAATTAGAACAAAACTTCAATACTCGTACCTAATCGTAAGATCATAAATTATTACAAATTAAATATAAGCGTATTAAACAATACTAGTGTATTACATGAACTATACACGGACCTAAAATTTAGTCATCTTATTGTCTTTTAGCTAATGGGTTTACGCCTCGTCGACGTCATGAGAGGGGAGAAAGGGACGGGAAGGAATTCGGCCATTGCATTTTTGAAAGAAGTATCCCTGCACTCTCCTGGAGTGAATTGGAAAAACCATGGCAAACCTAAATCTTAATGCCCCGACAGGGATTCTAACCAGCGTCCTCCCGAATGCGACGCCTCGTATGCCACTCACCCATCACGCTCGGTATCTCCTAGTTAGAAATTCTCTGAAGAAATACCGTGTGAGTGCTGTGGGGAAGTGAAGCAGTAAGTTGAGGTGTGACCTCTTCTCTGCAGGTAGTTCAGCCGTCACCACAGGAACGCAGAGTACAGTGTCGCCCAAACACCTGCGGCCGCTCTCACGAGCCACAAGGGCGCCGCGCGGTGCGTCAAAGTGGTAATGCACCGGCCAAACACTTCACCGCGTACAGCACGCAGCTAGTCTCCCACGTACACCAAAACTCGCATCTCTTTTTAAGAGTTATTGGTACTAGTGTTTCAAGTATTTTTCTACACCAATTAAACGGGATAACAAGACACGTTAAATTATTTTCAATATATGTTGAAACAAATAAAAAAGTGCAGACAAGAGGACTAACCCGTATAATACACTGTACGATAAGAACACAAAAAGATGAGTAATAGAATGTATCACAGAATTGTAACATCAAATGATACGGTCATCCCTAGGGAAGTAAGGAATTCGGTCAATTGCTTAGAAATTCAGCGCGATCTGGATGTTATTTTGGCGTGTTTCGACGAATGGCAACTCGGACAGAATTTTAAAAATTGAAAGGCAATGTATATAGCTACAAAAAAGATTCCGCTTGTTTGAGATAACAACTATCTTAATAATTAAGTATAAAATGATTGGTGTAAATAAGGTATTAATAAACATGATGAAACGGCTTCAGCATAAGTATTAAATAAATGCATAAGTAAATTAGGTTGGCTAGCCTGTGAGAAGCATCGCTATGTAATGATTATCGCTGAGATTGGCTAAAAAGTTGTATGCATTCGTTGTTACGAAAATAATGTTGAGTCTGAGGACTAAAGATTTTTATTATGAAATGTGTTGAATTGGGTGCAACAGCACAAAGAAATATGAATTGTAATCTCCAAATTAATTCTGTCGTGGGTAGAGTTAATTCATGGCTGCGGTTCACAGGTCGAAACTCGAAGAATCATAATCCACAAAAAAGGAGATATGGTACAAACTTTGATCCGTCCACATCTGGATTAGTGTTGCACAGTTTAGGATCTGTTTGGTAGCAGGGTGGTGGATAGTATAGAGAAAGTATGGAGAAGAGCAGCTCGATTCGTGACTGCATGTCACAGTGGTTAAGAAATCATCACAGAATTGATTAGTGGATTGGGCTCGATTCTCTGGTACACAAACGATGCAGGTTTTGTTTGAGCTTATTGTCAATCATGCGTTCACCCACTTTTGATATCGAGTGCGTTGAAATACTTCGTCCACCAAACTATTTCGGGTCGCATTGACAGGAGAGAAAAGATTAGAGAAATAAGGTGCCGCACTGATTCTTATAAGAATTCTTTCTTACCTCGAGCTATTCGCGATTGAAATACACGGAGTACAGATTAGTTTTGGTGTAATGCACCCTCCACCACGGGCAATTTTTTTAATTGCAGAGTATATATGTAAATTTTGAACGTAACCGTTTTTGTTTATCTTTTCTCTTGAAACAGCAAGATACTGAATTAATCAGGAGACTTATGATTCAATAAATTATCCCTGTTTTCCATAGTTAAGCATCTGAACTACGATAATCAATTCGCTAAAACTTTATACACGAAAAATTAATGTACAGATGCGGTTTAGTAGTTATCGATTATTGTGTAGACAATTAAACCTATTGACAGAATTCCAGTTGTTGTAACTTGGTTATCGAAAAACTGATACGGTTGAGGTAGAAAACGCCGTGTTGTTTCCCCTAAGTTCTCAGGCCAAATACTACGAAAATCATACGGAACTAGAATACGTGAAATCAGAAATAAGTTTTCTAAGCATCGAATAAAATGAAACAAAAAAAATCCAGTTTTATAGTTAAACTTATTTCCCGGGATTTAATATTCTCATCGAAATTGTTAAAAAAAACTTCGTTTTTGTATGTAAACTGTAAATATTAGAATTACGTTAGTTAAAAAAACCACTAAAATATGTTGTAGGCCTATTTACACTCACTGTTTACGAAAAGTATATTTAGTAATTTACATTAACCATACTGTTCTGAAATTATTTTCGCTAAATAACATACCCGCGTAAAGCAAATAAATACACATTACAATAATGAGGTCGTTTGAAACTGATGTGCGTTGTGCAAATACAGATAACTCGTTTATGTATGACAATAAAAAAGGGAAAACAAATATGGACAATTTGGTTGTGATAAGCATATTGTACGCTTTTGCCAGTTAATCGCCCAAAATTTTACATTAGACGAATACATTGCATTGGTTTGAAAATATACTTCTTCTTTGTTTTAATGAAAAAAAAAAATCAGTTACTCATTTATGCACAGTAATTCACGTTTAGAGAATGACGGTGGAGATAGGCGATGACACTTTAATAATATACGGAGAAATAATTTTAAGGTTTAAGGTACAGCTCATGTTACCGTAAACCAATTTTAACATCTGAAAGAAGTCCTCCCACACTATAGATAATCTCATGTTGAATTAATTGGATTAAATCTATTCTGCTTATATAACGGAATGTCCAACTTTCTAGGATTAAATAATCCTTTAATTGTTCCTGATGCAAAAGGGATAGGTGCTTGGAATAACAGCTACATGAAATATGTAAAAATGCTTCGGTTTATTAATCAGGTATTTATTTTTTAATCGAAAACATCAGAAGTATACTACTAATCTCCATAGTATTATATCTTTGGAAATTACTTTCATTTCGAAGTGCCTGGAAGTTTATACATAGAATATATTTCCTCCCATTGCTTATTGTGTTACCTTATTTAGGTATAACTTCTGTGAATATTTCTTTCCTTTGTGGGTTATATTAACTGGCTACCTTATTTTGTCATTGAGGTACACACTTGTTCCAAGATGTGCCACTGTCAATGACATGTTCTGCGACTCCAAACTTCTCAGTTTGCAACGGTAACGCCCGATGTATCTCCTTCTGCAAAAACTCACTGAAGATTGCAAGGTACCGGTAACTGATTCCTTGCAGTGGTCAACAAAACGTCCAACTCTTTGCTCCCGCAGATCTGCTGACTGCCGTCAGTGCAGCTAAATACGTTAACTCTTTCATTTAATATGTGCATGGGATCAGAAACATCTATGAAACGGTAACAAGAGACTAACAACTTCTCATTAGAAGAACACTTTTATTTAGCATCATGCGTCATACACACATGCAGAACCCGTCTTCTCCCAGCACTCAGTCTCGTCTACCTGCCCAAAAGCGTCTCCCCCAGCCCACAGCTGTGCATTCCCTCCCCTCCACTTCAGATTCCAACCAGCAGCCACACCAAGCTTGGTCACTTACAAGTTGTATCAGTCGAAGATTGTACCAGTGCTCAAAACTTCAATTACGAAGGCTTGTCCAGCACCACACACCCGCAGTACGTATCTCGTTCGTAATAACAAATCAATAAAATTACCTTAAATTTCGTGGGTTGGTATGCTCCCGTAATTCCCAAGGTTTCGACAAAAGCCTTGATATATTTAAACCCTTAATGAGTGTTCGTAGAGTATAGGTTCCCAAACTGGGAGAGGGGGGGGGGGGTGTCGTGGAGTGCGAGGTAGCTATGTCGCGTGGGTGGAAATATACCCTAGCTCTACACCGTCCCAAGTACAATCAATACTATGTTTCCTTCAGCGACTCTTTGAATTGAAAACCTTTGTTCTAACACCACGTAGTTATTGAGTGTTTTCTGAGACGTAATTGTTATTACTGGAAAGTAGGAATTTACCTTATTAATAATAAAACTGTGACACTTATGGGCCGTAGGCAGTTTTCTTTTGGCGAAAGGGAGACGTGGAACGTAAAAAGATGTAAATTTCTAGCCTAGAATATACTATGACTTGCGTTGAAATATTGATATTAGGAAGCCGGTTGGTCACAGTGATATTTTACAACCTTCCGAAGATTTTACCTACACTGCAAGCAGTATTGTGAAATAGCAGTTAACATACAATTTATGCTTTCTGAAATTTATTTGAACGTTTATAAAACTAAACTGCGTCTTTCACTTATGAGTATAAAAAAGTTACAGATTATTTCTTCCGCTTGTGGAATGTGTGTATTGGAGGCTTTGCACTGCTTAGGACACCTTAAGAGATTAATAATAGCGTTCTCCAACCTAAAAGTTATAGCATATGTCTTGAGAGATAACATAAAAACCATAACTGCCATTGTAGCTTGGCGCCGGACAGTCAAAATTATTGTACGTCAGGCCATTTGGAATTCTAAAAATGATATAATACATATTTCTGAAAATACGAAATACCACTTTTATTTTATACAATCAAGTGTGATACAGATTTGAGTAACATACATCGTATACGTGCGATAAAACTAATGTCCGCATAGTTTTGAAGCAGTGATGATTCATGCTCACGTTATCATTTACTACTACTGATGTCTCACAAAGCATTATATATTTTTCTTGGCACATTGTGTAAAGCACAGTGCAAATATCAAAACTATTATAAAATACGTATTAATGTGCTGGCCTGAATGTTAACTACTTCGTGTAGTTTTTTGGAACAACTTCATTTATACTGGTGAATTTTAATTTTATATCCACATACATATTTCATACTTGTAGTTGATTTTAAGAAAAAAATACCTGAGGTACTCTCCAATCTTCCAATAACACGTATGCTAAACATGATTGAGAAAACATATAAAAGATGGATATAAATTTTACACTACATGTTCTAATTCGGCCATGAGAATATTTCAACTCATTTATCAAGGGTACTGATTTACAGGAGAAGCTATTTATTGAAAGTATATTTCCTATATTTGGAACTGAATTTGTCGAACCAAAGTTGTAAAATAAGTTTTTTCCTCTAACCTAACATAAAAAAACACTGCAAAAAAAATCTTCTTGGCTGTCCAGTCGGATGGTGGTGTAAAAACATGACGTTTCGACAGCTGTCTCTGCTGTCTTCATCAGGTATCTGTAGTTGTTCTCAGCTGCCAGATACCTCATGAAGATAGCAGAGTCAGCTATCAAAACGTCGTGTTTTTACATTACCATCCGGCTGGACACCAGAGAAGATTTTTTTGCTTCGATACGCCGGGAAAGTCTCCACTCACACATAAAAACACTGTTGGAAATTAAATCCCAACACAAGACAGGAATGGTGGAATTTTTGGAAACCTTATAGATATTGCCGCATGAACGCCAGTGTACCGTCTGCCAGCATGGCGCAGCGGGTAGCGTCACGAATTGCGGTACCGAAGGTCGCCGGTTCAATCCCGCCCACTGACAAAAATTATTTAATTCTGTTTATTATTTCCAGAAGATTCTACATGTTTCCTAAGGTCACTTGTAACTTCTACACATTTCATTTGTTAACTACTCTTGTAATCTCTAGTACGTTCTATCTGTGTATAAATAGAAGAGCATTCTGCCCAAGAGGCAGTCAGTGCTGCGTGTATGTTTGAGTTCTCAATAAACCTGTTCTCAGTTTAAGTGCTGTGTTCATTGACAAGTAACCTTCGAATTCACACCTGTCCCGGTTCCAACGCGACATAGTTTGGTGGAGACGCCGGGTACCCTGTGCAACAGCTGCATCGTCGTGGCTCCGATTGGGCAACGTAAAAGTCGCCGCCTACACGGACTGGAACCGGACTACAAAGGATATACTCAGTACGTCCTTCCGAAAGTCCGCGTCATTAGGAAACCCATGGCGGCAAGCCAGCTGCACATTCGACACCCATCGGTGTTCTCTGGAGACGCTGGACAGGATCCTAACAAATGGCTAAAAGGGTTCGACCGAGTCGCCAAGTACAACAGGTGGGATCATACCATTGCTTGGCAAATGTTTATTTCTATCTGGACGGAACCGCCCAGCAGTGGTTCGAGAACAACGAAGAAAAACTGAATAACTGGGAAATGTTCCAGACGGAACTTAAGAAAACGTTTGGGGACCACCAGCGACAAATCCGCTCGGCGGGAAGAAACAACTGAAGAACCGGGCCCAACGACATGGGGAGCCGACGCAATCTTACATACAGGATGTTTTGGCCCTATGCAACGTAGTCAACCCGAATATGACTGAAGCCGACAAAATCACGCACCTAATGAAAGGTATTGCAGAAGACATGTACCAAGCTCTTCTGATAAAAGACGTCGCTACGACGGAAGAGTTCATCAAGTGGTGCCAGCGGATTGAGGAGATGCAACAAAGGAGGGTTGGGCGAAAGAAGTATGACAGACTTCCAACGTAGTCCCTATGGCAGTTGTGGAAGACCAGCACGACTTTGCGTCTCTCATACGACAAATTGTGAGAGAAGAATTACAACAGTTCATGGCAGCTGGGACTCTTGAACCGAGTGAGCATCAGATCATGGCCATGGAAGTAAGCCCAGTGGGTCATGAAGGAGCCGACGCGGCGGAAAAAAGAGGTATTTCAGACAATAGCTCCTGTCTGCCGAGCCAATCGCACTCGACGTGAAGAATGGCCTCGTCCTGATATGACGTATGCTGCAGCTGCCAAACGGCAGCCTAGGAACCGGCCGACACGGCCACAACCAAATCCTCCGGCACCTATGACGTCCCGCAGACGAACGGACGTCTGGAGGACAGAAGACAACGCGCCAGTATGTTTCCACTGTGGGCGCCCTGGACATGTCATACGCTACTGCAGAGAGAGAAGACGAGTATTTGACGATTATTTTGCCGCAAGACGTCCGCCATCCGAACAGTTCTACCCCAGGCAGCCACCCGCTGACGAGTTCGGTCGACCTACGGGAAGAAGCCCATCGCCGTACCCTAGACGAGGTCGATCCCCGACGCGCCGCTGCCGTTCATCGTCGCCGGACAGAGCTACCAGCCGCTCCCCTAGCCGCCGCACGCAGGAAAACTAAGCAAGGCGACCATCTACGGAGGTGAGGCCGCCGCAGATGAAAATCCTCCATGGATGACAGTCACTAAGATGTCGGGAAATCTCATCAACGTTATAATCGACGGCCAACCTGTCCGGGCGCTGGTTGATTCAGGAGCTTCTTTCTCCGTATTGTCGGACAATTATCGTCGCACACTAAAGAAGACAATGTTCCGTGATACGGGGGCAACTGTGCTAAAGGTCGCAAATGGAAAGTACGTCCAGCCAGCTGGAGCTTGTGTCGCGAGAATAACCATCAACAACAGGACCCAGCCAGTTGAATTTGTCATTTTAACAGAATGTAGTCATAATGTCATCCTTGGATGGGACTTCCTTAAGGCATCCCAAGCTGTCATTGACTGTGGAACGTCTGAGCTGCAAATTGAAGAAGTCGTTGCGACGGGTACACGTAACACAGAATCTTCTGGGAAGTTATTCGCCGTTGACAACGTGACAATCCCGCCGTTCGCAATGAGAAGAGTCCCAGTCAAAAACACGGACGACCGCAACCTTGAAGTGCTTGTCGATAGTAGAAAGTTTATTAGGCTCACGAAAGAAATCTACATACCAGCGGCTATCATAAGCATTATCGGTGGTCGAGGAGACATTTGGATCACCAACTGTCACGAGCAGTCACAAATTATCCCCAAGGGAATGTGCATAGGGACAGCTGAACCAGTCCAGGAGGGCGAGCTCAACGTCATTAACGAAGATCCATGCTCTGTTACTAGTACCGACAACACGCTGGAGGAAACAACTATGGAACTGCCAATAGGGTCCGGCCTGACCAAGGAACAACACCACCGGGTGTTAGCTATACTACGCCAATTCTCTGGTGTATTCACACCCCAGCAAAAAAAAGGTCAGACGAAACGGCCCACGATAAAGCATCGTATCAATACTGGGGATCATCCGCCCATTAGCCAGCGCTCGTACCGATTGTCACCAGTCGAAAGGCGAATAATTCGAGAGGAAGTGGAGAAGATGTTGCATAATGACATTATTCAACCTTCGGAGAGTCCTTGGTCATCTCCGGTGGTCCTCGTAAAGAAGAAGGATGGTACGTGGCGATTCTGTGTCGACTATCGGCGGCTGAACAAAATCACAAAGAAAGATGTCTACCCACTGCCGCGCATCGACGACGCCTTAGACTGCTTGAAAGGAGCTACATACTTCTCAACCATGGACATGCAGACAGGCTACTGGCAAATCGAGGTTGACGAAGCTGACAGAGAAAAGACGGCTTTTATTACACCTGATGGCCTCTATGAATTCAAAGTAATGCCATTCGGATTATGCAACGCTCCGGCCACATTCGAACGCATGATGGACAACTTACTTCGACACCTTAAGTGGACGACGTGTCTTTGTTATTTAGATGACATTGTTGTTTTCTCGAAAACATTTGAAGAACATCTGAGTCGCCTGTCAACGGTGCTGAAGTGTGTTCAGACTGCAGGACTCCGCCTCAATCCGAAGAAGTGCCTCTTCGTCGCCAGAGAGATAAAAATCCTGGGGCACCTGGTCAACGGAGATGGCGTCCGCGCTGATCCAGATAAAGTAAGGGCAGTCATGGAATTTCCAACTCCTCAGCACATTCGTGATGTGAGAAGCTTTCTTGGGCTGTGCTCATACTTCCGGCGTTTCATAAAAGGATTCTGTAACATGGCACGTCCACTGCAAGAACTTTTGCAGGGAGACGCCAAGTTTTACTGGGATGAAACTAAAGAAAGATCTTTCCAGGCACTTAAGGAGGCTCTAACTTCCGCACCAGTTCTAGCCTTATACGACGAGAATGCAGAAACTGAACTTCACACTGACGCCAGCGGTTATGGGATCGGTGCAGTGCTTGTGCAAATTCAGGAAGGTGCTGAGAAGGTGATAGCCTATGCATCAAGAGTATTCTCTAAGCCCGAGATAAACTACTCTACAACCGAGAAAGAATGCCTCGCAGTTGTCTGGGCTATCAACAAGTTTCGTCCGTATTTATTCGGCAAACCTTTCACCGTCGTAACAGACCACCATTCTTTATGTTGGCTAACCAGCTTGAAGGATCCATCAGGTCGACTAGCAAGATGGGCACTTAGACTTCAAGAGTACGACGTCACGGTGGTATTCAAAAACGGACGCAAACACAAGGATGCCGACAGCCTTTCAAGGAATCCTTTAATAGAACACAACAGCATGAATGGAATTTCAGCCCTCGCTGAATTAGGTGACGTTGCAGCTGAACAGAGGGAAGATTCAGAGTTATTAAGAACCATAGACGCCTTGGAGAAAGGAGAACCGGCCAAAGGAGGGTTTCAATTGATAGATGGGACATTGTATAAGAACAACTACGATCCACTAGGCCCCAAGTGGCTTCTGGTCGTTCCAGCTCATCTCCAGCCAGCTATTCTCAAGTATTTCCACGACGCTCCAATATCCGGTCATCTGGGATTTGTGAAGACCCTGGACCGAATCAGACGCAGGTATTACTGGAAGGGTCTCTACCGATCTGTCAAGCATTATGTGAGTCACTGTAAAGAGTGCCAGCGACGGAAACATGTGCCGCAATTACCTCCAGGTCATCTAGTACCAATTCCACCTGCAGCAGTTCCATTCCACCGAATTGGGATCGACCTTTTGGGGAGGTTCCCGAAGTCGACAACCGGTAACCGATGGATAATAGTCTGCACCGACTACCTCACGCGCTACGCTGTCACCAAACCTGTGCCGACTGCAGAAGCTCCAGAGGTTGCAAAATTTCTAGTAGAAGACATTATTTTGAAGCATGGAGCACCACGTGTGATGATATCCGATCGTGGAAAGGTATTCCAGTCAAGACTAGTATCAGAGGTCATGTCAAGATGCGACGTTGTCCACAGGATGACAACTGCATACCACCCTCAGACAAACGGTCTCACAGAACGCTTCAACAAGACATTAGCCGATATGCTGTCGATGTATGTGGATGTTGAGCAGAAGGATTGGGATACAATACTGCCAGTGGTCACATTTGCTTATAATACAGCAAGGCAAGATACGACAGGCTTCACTCCGTTTTTTCTGCTCCATGGCCGTGAAGCTGAGACCACAATGGATACGCTGTTCCCATTCCAGCCGGACGACACTCAGGATGACTATATAAAACAGCTCATTACCAGGGTCGAAGAAGCAAGACAGCTGGCTCGCATACGAACACTGGCCACCCAGGAGAGGACCGTCAGCGGTATGACGGCAAGCACCGACCTGTTGCGTACAACCCAGGAGATCTCGTATGGATTTTTACCCCTGTCCGGAAGGTTGGGCTATCAGAAAAGTTACTGAAGCGGTACTTTGGTCCGTATCGTGTCATACGCCGCCGGTCAGACGTCACATACGAAGTCGAGGATTATGAGCCGTCTTCGAAACGACGAAAGCGAAGGGACATTGTTCACGTCCTCCGCATGAAGCCTTACTACAATCCTGACGAGCAGCTAGGCACAACCAGCTTCTTGTTCAAGGACTCTGAGGACGGTTTGGATACTGAGGAAGTCGGACAGGAAGATAATAGTACAAACAGGAGGGGCCCTCCAGAACTGCCATACAGAGGACCCACGACAAGATCAAGATCCAGGACACTTCAGCGTGCCCCAAAAGAAATCTAACAGCGGGACGCTGTTTTCCTCAGGAGAGGGAGCAATGCCGCATGAACGCCAGTGTACCGTCTGCCAGCATGGCGCAGCGGGTAGCGTCACGAATTGCGGTACCGAAGGTCGCCGGTTCAATCCCGCCCACTGACAAAAATTATTTAATTCTGTTTATTATTTCCAGAAGATTCTACATGTTTCCTAAGGTCACTTGTAACTTCTACACATTTCATTTGTTAACTACTCTTGTAATCTCTAGTACGTTCTATCTGTGTATAAATAGAAGAGCATTCTGCCCAAGAGGCAGTCAGTGCTGCGTGTATGTTTGAGTTCTCAATAAACCTGTTCTCAGTTTAAGTGCTGTGTTCATTGACAAGTAACCTTCGAATTCACACCTGTCCCGGTTCAACGCGACAATATTGAATTCTAAATACATTAATTTCAATTATATAAGTATGTAACTTTTTATAAAACACTTAATTTTAAACAAACCATGAAAATTTGGTCCCCCCCCCTCCCGCTACTGGCTGTTTATATCGTACACAAAATGAATTATATCTCCTATCTTCCGGACAAGAAGTCTAGGGAATTTAGTTCGTATTGCAGGTGTACAACAGTGACTTCAATATACATTCATATGATTCGACCACAGTATACTGTAACATTATATTATAAAGGTTATAAGTCCTCATTGTTGATCCGCAAAGTTGTTACTTTTCGAAATAGATGCACTGAAATGTTTATTTCACAGTACACTCGTAGTTCAAAGGACTGAAGCCGCGATTGAGCGAATATTGTTTTCGAGTTTCACGAGCATTTCAGAAATTTCGGTGCTAAAACCGTTGAGCCTTTTATTTTTTGCATGTTGTGCGGATCCTATGGTGGTGTGGGTCCCTATGCAGCCTACGCCTAAATCCAGCAGTGATAGTGCTTACAGAAAAATCAGAAGAGCGTATTTATGTTAGAGAAGAAGCCAAAATAATTAACATCGATCTGTAGAGAAATGGCTATCTAGAATGTTGCAAATTCAATGTAAACGATCCGACAATTACATAATGAGACTAATACAATAGAAGTAATTTCTATATAACGCCTATTTTTCTTCAGAGTCCCTCTATCGGGCACGGATAGAAGTAGTACCCGATGTAGCAAATGCTAACAGTTTTGTGATTTTCTTGTGCCAGAATGGTCCATCAGATGTCAACCTCCATAAGATCACTGAGAAAGTGAACAGATCATATTTGCAATCTAACCCGGTAACCCAATCAGTTACGGCTAAGTACGGCGCCTATTGATTCATCAGAGGCTACTTTTAGGCAATAGCTTTGACAGTGGCATCAAGTACAGACAGTTCTGACCAGATAGGTAAGTTAGTTAGCACGGAATAGGAAGGGATGGAGGATTGCATCAAACCAGTCGAAAGACTGACAACAGCAAAAAAAAAGAAATAGGTGAGTTAAACCTAACTAACTTTCGTATACATAATATTATTAAAACTGGAGTTTATGGAACAGAAGAGGAATGTAATTTAATTATTAAATATGTTATAATTAAATGAAAAAAACATTTGATGCATCGACAATATATTTCTGCATAACTTAGTTATTTGATACAGTGCAATGTAGTTTCCTCATTTTCAACACTGGGATGTTGTAATAATTTGAAATTGTGTACTCAAAATTTTTGTATTGATGAAAAAGTGGAAGATGCGCTCAGCCTGGAAATCCATAGTAATTGTTTATATTGGTATTGGTGATACATGGTCATTTGATTTAATACGTGTACGTACACCTGAAAATACATGGACAAGTTAACGCACTCACATTTGGTTTCACTGTGTCAAAACTTTGTATGATTTTGAGTACAAATATTTTTAAAACATACAATATGCTTATTTTATTTAATTGTACGTTCCTTCGGTTAAAAACAAAAATTATGTCCTCCTCAGTGAATACGAATTCTCAAATTAAAGCTTCCGAGCTGAAATTTACCAGGTAAATGTAAATTCGTATGGTGACAGAGTTTTTTTGCCGCGCGTTCCAATTCTGACGCGGTCCTATAGTTTAATGTGGAATCCGAAACCATATTACTTTGCGCAGTAAAATGTTATTAGATGACTGTTGTATTCTGTCACTGTAATGTTTAGATCTCATTATAAATGTAACCGTGAAGTTATTTCCGGTCTGTTCATTATCCATTTTATTCGTGTGTCGTGCTGAGAATTATTTGTTAAGAGGCAGACTTTGTGAACCGAAGCTGCGTTGCTGAGACGTAAACTTGGAATTCCTTTTCTGGGAAAAAAGGAAAGATAACCATGCTATATGGAGGAACTTGTTAGCTTCGATCTCTGCAGGAAAAATTTGTGAGCGCAGTAAGCAAATCGTAGGATACTGATTTTTTCTCCCTGAAACTTACGCCACATGGAAATTTTCTTTGACTTTCTTATTGATTCTTCTAGATACAAGAGAATATTAACGAAGATAGACTACAATCTTGTCTCACACCTTTTTAAACTGATGTATGTCTCTCGTGATTCTCTATTGTATTATAGCTACTGATTCTTATATAGTTTATCGTTCTTATATAGTTTGTCGTCTCAAGTAATCTGCTCCGAGTAGCTATTCGTGCAATAGTCCCAGCGGAGTGGTTATGGCGGTTA
>JARYHS010008075.1:135465460-135589895 GCA_031002005.1 Vandiemenella viatica
CACTCCTGATGCTGGGTGCTAGATGATTCTCTCCGCTAGCGGTACACTCCTCCTATCAAATTGTAAATCCACCGGTCGGAACGACGTGGAGCAATTCACCGTCGTGTTAAAGTATTCCTCGATCTTTTCAATATGCTTAACCCACGAGGAATGTTTCAGACCCACCATAGTCCGCATGTATACGCTCAGTTGTCTCATAAATCGTTCCGCCATATTTGTTTCCGGCGAGCGAATAGACGAAAAAATGACCTTTATCCCCGCTGCTTCCAATGCTTTCCTCCATTTGGGACTCGTGGCCGTCCACAGAGAGGCACATATTTCTCTAGAATTATTTTTATAGAGCCTTGCGTGTTCAGCCGTGCGACCGGGTACAGTTTCACGAATTTTGTGAAAGCGTCCAGAACTAAGAAAATGTGTTTAAATCCATACCTTCCGGTCGGTAGAGCGCCATAGTGATCAACACATATTAATTGATTTGGCCCATCCAGAACTATGGGCGCATAGGGTCCCGCAGTCCTCATGTTCGCATGTTTTACCTTCTGGCACACATCACAAGTTCGAGTGTAATGGGCTATAGCTTTACGGAGCACGCTGGTGTGGTATTCCAGCCTCAAGGTTTGATATAATCGTTCCGTGCCTGGGTGGCCGCATTGAAAATGATATATCTTTGCTACTTCCAAATTTAGCTTTTCTGGCAACCATATTTTCCAACGGGAATTTCCGTCTTGTCTGCGAAAGCAGACATCGCTTTCCAGAGTGCACAACATTGCTGTGTTTCGCACATGCGGTTCATCGCCGTATTTCCCTAGGCGGAGGTAGTCACGGACCCTCTGTATATCCATTTGTTCCTTTTGCGCAGCGACAATAAGTTTCTTTAACTCTATGGATGTCGTTCCATCTGCCAGGGTAATGGCTGCGATGAGAATCTCATCTGGCCATGCATGTTTAAATTCGTCTTGTCACATAACCTTAGTTATGTCAGTATACTTTCAAAAACAGTTCAAAGGGTCCTTACCACTTTTAAAACTAATAGCAGATCATTTTAGAAGCATTTTTTAGTAGTTTGAGAGTCAGGAAACATGTTAGTAAGGAGAGTTTGAGCTATTTTGTAAGTTTTCGAAAATATTATAAAGAAATTTAAACATTTTTAGAAGCCTTTTGGCCACATTCATTTTCAGAGGTGTAAAATGAGATGGCAATTCAAATTAGATCCAACACTTGCATTTTAGAAGATTAAATTAAGAAAATATCATGAAATTGGTGGTCTTGCAAGCTCATGGAATTTATTGCACAAGTAACTTTTTTCACCTAATTTTCAAGGTACAGCTAAGATTCAGAGCTCAAAATGTTCAGCATAAGATAATACACAACATATTAAAAGATAGAGTCAATAAGTGAAAAGAAAGTATGGTTTTTAGACAAAATAAGAGATTTCGCTGATTCTGCAATTCAACATTTCTGCAGACATACAGATCTGAGGGCATAGAAAAGACATTTATACTAAAGAGAAGCTTTCACTGAACACTTGGAGTGATTTTCGTAAAGATGCCGACAGTATATAAGCTGTAAAAGGGAAATTAAGGTTTGAATATAATTGCTGCTACTAAGCATTATTTTTGAAACAAAGGATTGGCCTTAAGGGAAATAGATAATGAGGAAATAATATTACCATCGGATAGATAATTTAATTTAGTAAAGTTTGAGATATATTACAGTTTGGTAGCACTCATATATCTGGAGATAATGAACATACAAGTTTTTAGCTGACTTTGCACTTATAGTCGATTTTCACCGTCAAATACATTTGGGATCTAGACGTGTTATATGTCAAAAGTTGAGGAAATTTTTATAGAACAATCTGATAACAGAATCATTTCACAGACTAACGAATTGTAGGGATGGTGACAGAGTAAAGCTTTTACGACTTTAACTCGAAATACACAAATCCTAGGAGAAAACTTGTCATAACTAAAACTGACATTTAAAATATGCTTCATAACATATCAAAATTTCAGACTTATCGGAATAAAAATAAGGTTTCCCTTTGTCAAATCAAACGTCTGCTGAGTCAGCTGGCCCAATATGAATATAAGGAGCCTCCGCTAGCCTGGGCGGACAGCAGTAATTCGACAGAAATTGAACTGAGAGGACGGCGTGTTGGTTGGTCGCGGAGATGTAGAAATTTTAGTAGTGGCGTTATAATGGTGCGGGGTCGATCTTCCTTCGGGATGAACTTTTAACTTTCATCTAGGGGTTAGGAGGAAGTTGCTTACTGTGAGAGGATGGTTTAACCTGTAATCATTTATTTCGGGTAGAAGTCTGATGCTTTTCTTTTAGGCCTACGCTGGTACCGAATTTATGTAAGAACTTTTGAAAAAAATATAATCTGGAATTAATCAGGAAGTCTGAAGTTGTGTTTTAAGAACAGACCTTTATCCCTTGGTGTAATTACGAGGGATTGGCGACCGTAAATAGCATCACTTAAAGGGTACCAGACACGATCATAGTTAAGACAAGCTGTAAGCTACAACCCCGAGCAAGCAGCAGGTTTTACAGTCTGAGTCACGTCCCTCAGGATGACGACTTAACCAGTCAGCCAGAACGTTCTCCGAGCCTTTGCAGTATTCGACATAAATGTCGAACTGCTGAAGGAACATGGCCCAGCGGGCTATCCGGTTGCTAGTGAATTTTGCATTGCGTAAAAATGTGAGGGCTTGGTGATCGGTCCTCAAGTACGTTGTGTTTCCCCACAAGTACATTCTGAATTTCTGAACCGCGAAGTGGATTCCCAACATCTCCAATTCAGTAATGTAAAATTTAGTTTCCGCCGGCTTTAACATACGACTGGCTGTGGCTACTATTTTAAAATTCCCGTTTTCATCCTGTTGTAATAGGGACGCGCCCAAACCGTAGATACTGGCGTCCGTGTACAGGTAGTACGGTTTCTGGGGTCTGGGTGAGTTAAACAGATTTCCTCTAGAAAGATACTTTTTATCGTCGAAAACGCTGTTTGCTGTGACTCTCCCCATTCCCATTTCCGTCCTCCTTTGAGTAGTTCATACAAGAGATGCAAGATCTTTGCGAAGTTGGGAATATTGCCTCTGTAGTACGCACATATACCCAAGAAGCTCCGTAATTCCTTTAGCCTTGTGGGAGGGGGCATTTCGCTTATTTCCCTAACTTTGTTTTTAGATGGGGAAATTCCTTCCGGCGTTATGGTAAATCCCAAGTACTCCACCTGGTGTGTGCACAGCGTGGCCTTATCGGGGCGCAACGTCAACCCGTTCTTTGCGATGACTTCAAGCAGCGACCTCATGTAAAACATATGTTGTTCAAAAGTATCAGATGCTATCAGTAAATCATCGATATATGCCGTGCAAAATTCCTTTACTTCCGGTGGCAGGATGTGATTCATGGCCCGTACAAAGCCACTCGACGCATCTTTAATTCCGAAAGGCAATATTTTGAAACAGAATTGTCGTCCTTCGAAAATGAAAGCTGTGTACCGTTGACAACTTTCCTCTAGCTCCACCTGGTTGAATCCTGACGTAACATCTAGGGTGGATAACCAGCGTTTTCCGTGGAACCTTGTCATCAGTTCGGGAATCTTTTCCGACCTTTCTCCGTCGGCTTCTATTGTTTGATTGAGCGCGCGCGCATCGAGGCATATGCGGATAGATCCGTCCCGTTTCGTCACAAAAGTCACGGAATTTAGATGCTTAGAAGCCCGCGGAACAATGATATCGTTGCGTTCGAGTTCAGCAATTGCCTCTCTCGCCGCGTGTCTTAATTTTTGCGGGACTCCGTAGGCATGTCCTCTTAGCGGCGTCGTATCTGTTACTCGAAATTTGTGTACAAATCCCTTTATTTTTCCGGGCCGGTACGAGAATGCTTGTAATTTATCTCCCAACAAGTTCTGCAGTACTTCCTTCTGTCCCTCCTTCAGACTATCATTTTTATTTACTTTTTCTCTCAGAACGTCCGTGACAATCTGTGCTTCGTCAAGCAGTGCATGAACGATATGGTTTTCGCTATGCGAATGTTCACCTATCGATCTTTCCTGGTCGCTTGTTTCATTTTGCGTCTCTTCTCTGAGAGCCACGGTATGCTTCCATTGCACGGTTTCTGGTACCAGATTCTTGATGGTGCCGTCTCCCCAATTCATTTTTACCCGCTGTTTTTCTAGAATATCGCATCCGATAATTACGTCTTTTGCTAATCCAGGAATGACTACGGCGGATATCGTAAGGACATTCTTCGCGATTTTTACCGGCATCAGTATTTGTTGAGTAACTTTCTTTTCCCTAGCGCCAAAGGCTGGAATGAGGATTATTCCGTGTGCAGGAATTACCTCTAATTCCGGGTTTCGCGCACTCAGATGCAGCATAAGTTTTTGAGACACGGCGGTGATCGGAGAGCCCGAGTCGATGAGTAAAGAGGTATCTAGTCCATATATTTTAGCTTTGATGTGGGGACACCTTGCTCTTGGTGTGGCCTCGTCGTTCCTAACCAGATCTTTATCATCGGTACAACTTTCAGGGCCTTCACAACGCCAGTAGCTAAGGTTGCTAACGTACATCTCATTAACTGCCACGGCGTCCCCCAATAATTCTCATTGCTGCGAGGGCTCCGTTCGGATGTTTTCCACACTCTGTCCTTGAGGTGGTACCGGGTGGTCTCCAAGTTGTTCCCCCTCGCTCTGATTTCCAATTTCAATTGCATTCATGTTATGCTTTGCTTGGTAGTCTGCTTTATTCTCATATCGGTTCTTATCCTTCCAGTGGTTTCTATCACCATCACCATTTCGAAATTGTTGTTTGTTACTATCATTATAATAACGCGAGTTATTATTATAATTCCCCCGATTATTGTGTTCTCGCCCATTTTGTTGGTTTCTCATCTGGCCGCTACTTTCGTCTTTAGACTTTTGTTCGTGACTGGCTTTTTGTCCTATTGAATCTAAATTATTTAGCGTCTCCAAAAATTGCGGGATAGTTGTTATTGCCGCATGAACGCCAGTGTACCGTCTGCCAGCATGGCGCAGCGGGTAGCGTCACGAATTGCGGTACCGAAGGTCGCCGGTTCAATCCCGCCCACTGACAAAAATTATTTAATTCTGTTTATTATTTCCAGAAGATTCTACATGTTTCCTAAGGTCACTTGTAACTTCTACACATTCCATTTGTTAACTACTCTTGTAATCTCTAGTACGTTCTATCTGTGTATAAATAGAAGAGCATTCTGCCCAAGAGGCAGTCAGTGCTGCGTGTATGTTTGAGTTCTCAATAAACCTGTTCTCAGTTTAAGTGCTGTGTTCATTGACAAGTAACCTTCGAATTCACACCTGTCCCCGGTTCCAACGCGACATAGTTTGGTGGAGACGCCGGGTACCCTGTGCAACAGCTGCATCGTCGTGGCTCCGATTAGGCAACGTAAAAGTCGCCGCCTACACGGACTGGAACCGGACTACAAAGGATATACTCAGTACGTCCTTCCGAAAGGTCCGCGTCATTAAGAAACCCATGGCGGCAAGCCAGCTGCACATTCGACACCCATCGGTGTTCTCTGGAGACGCTGGACAGGATCCTAACAAATGGCTAAAAGGGTTCGACCGAGTCGCCAAGTACAACAGGTGGGATCATACCATGTGCTTGGCAAATGTTTATTTCTATCTGGACGGAACCGCCCAGCAGTGGTTCGAGAACAACGAAGAAAAACTGAATAACTGGGAAATGTTCCAGACGGAACTTAAGAAAACGTTTGGGGACCACCAGCGACAAATCCGCTCGGCGGAAGAACAACTGAAGAACCGGGCCCAACGACATGGGGAGCCGACGCAATCTTACATACAGGATGTTTTGGCCCTATGCAACGTAGTCAACCCGAATATGGACTGAAGCCGACAAAATCACGCACCTAATGAAAGGTATTGCAGAAGACATGTACCAAGCTCTTCTGATAAAAGACGTCGCTACGACGGAAGAGTTCATCAAGTGGTGCCAGCGGATTGAGGAGATGCAACAAAGGAGGGTTGGGCGAAAGAAGTATGACAGACTTCCCCAACGTAGTCCCTATGGCAGTTGTGGAAGACCAGCACGACTTTGCGTCTCTCATACGACAAATTGTGAGAGAAGAATTACAACAGTTCATGGCAGCTGGGACTCTTGAACCGAGTGAGCATCAGATCATGGCCATGGAATGTAAGCCCAGTGGGTCATGAAGGAGCCGACGCGGCGGAAAAAGAGGTATTTCAGACAATAGCTCCTGTCTGCCGAGCCAATCGCACTCGACGTGAAGAATGGCCTCGTCCCTGATATGACGTATGCTGCAGCTGCCAAACGGCAGCCTAGGAACCGGCCGACACGGCCACAACAAATCCTCCGGCACCTATGACGTCCCGCAGACGAACGGACGTCTGGAGGACAGAAGACAACGCGCCAGTATGTTTCCACTGTGGGCGCCCTGGACATGTCATACGCTACTGCAGAGAGAGAAGACGAGTATTTGACGATTATTTTGCCGCAAGACGTCCGCCATCCGAACAGTTCTACCCCAGGCAGCCACCCGCTGACGAGTTCGGTCGACCTACGGGAAGAAGCCCATCGCCGTACCCTAGACGAGGTCGATCCCCGACGCGCCGCTGCCGTTCATCGTCGCCGGACAGAGCTACCAGCCGCTCCCCTAGCCGCCGCACGCAGGAAAACTAAGCAAGGCGACCATCTACGGAGGTGAGGCCGCCGCAGATGAAAATCCTCCATGGATGACAGTCACTAAGATGTCGGGAAATCTCATCAACGTTATAATCGACGGCCAACCTGTCCGGGCGCTGGTTGATTCAGGAGCTTCTTTCTCCGTATTGTCGGACAATTATCGTCGCACACTAAAGAAGACAATGTTCCGTGATACGGGGGCAACTGTGCTAAAGGTCGCAAATGGAAAGTACGTCCAGCCAGCTGGAGCTTGTGTCGCGAGAATAACCATCAACAACAGGACCCAGCCAGTTGAATTTGTCATTTTAAACAGAATGTAAGTCATAATGTCATCCTTGGATTGGGACTTCCTTAAGGCATCCCAAGCTGTCATTGACTGTGGAACGTCTGAGCTGCAAATTGAAGAAGTCGTTGCGACGGGTACACGTAACACAGAATCTTCTGGGAAGTTATTCGCCGTTGACAACGTGACAATCCCGCCGTTCGCAATGAGAAGAGTCCCAGTCAAAAACACGGACGACCGCAACCTTGAAGTGCTGTCGATAGTAGAAAGTTTATTATGCTCACGAAAGAAATCTACATACCAGCGGCTATCATAAGCATTATCGGTGGTCGAGGAGACATTTGGATCACCAACTGTCACGAGCAGTCACAAATTATCCCCAAGGGAATGTGCATAGGGACAGCTGAACCAGGTCCAGGAGGGCGAGCTCAACGTCATTAACGAAGATCCATGCTCTGTTACTAGTACCGACAACACGCTGGAGGAAACAACTATGGAACTGCCAATAGGGTCCGGCCTGACCAAGGAACAACACCACCGGGTGTTAGCTATACTACGCCAATTCTCTGGTGTATTCACACCCCAGCAAAAAAAGGTCAGACGAAACGGCCCACGATAAAGCATCGTATCAATACTGGGGATCATCCGCCCATTAGCCAGCGCTCGTACCGATTGTCACCAGTCGAAAGGCGAATAATTCGAGAGGAAGTGGATAAGATGTTGCATAATTGACATTATTCAACCTTCGGAGAGTCCTTGGTCATCTCCGGTGGTCCTCGTAAAGAAGAAGGATGGTACGTGGCGATTCTGTGTCGACTATCGGCGGCTGAACAAAATCACAAAGAAAGATGTCTACCCACTGCCGCGCATCGACGACGCCTTAGACTGCTTGAAAGGAGCTACATACTTCTCAACCATGGACATGCAGACAGGCTACTGGCAAATCGAGGTTGACGAAGCTGACAGAGAAAAGACGGCTTTTTATTACACCTGATGGCCTCTATGAATTCAAAGTAATGCCATTCGGATTATGCAACGCTCCGGCCAACATTCGAACGCATGATGGACAACTTACTTCGACACCTTAAGTGGACGACGTGTCTTTGTTATTTAGATGACATTGTTGTTTTCTCGAAAACATTTGAAGAACATCTGAGTCGCCTGTCAACGGTGCTGAAGTGTGTTCAGACTGCAGGACTCCGCCTCAATCCGAAGAAGTGCCTCTTCGTCGCCAGAGAGATAAAAATCCTGGGGCACCTGGTCAACGGAGATGGCGTCCGCGCTGATCCAGATAAAGTAAGGGCAGTCATGGAATTTCCAACTCCTCAGCACATTCGTGATGTGAGAAGCTTTCTTGGGCTGTGCTCATACTTCCGGCGTTTCATAAAAGGATTCTGTAACATGGCACGTCCACTGCAAGAACTTTTGCAGGGAGACGCCAAGTTTTACTGGGATGAAACTAAAGAAAGATCTTTCCAGGCACTTAAGGAGGCTCTAACTTCCGCACCAGTTCTAGCCTTATACGACGAGAATGCAGAAACTGAACTTCACACTGACGCCAGCGGTTATGGGATCGGTGCAGTGCTTGTGCAGATTCAGGAAGGTGCTGAGAAGGTGATAGCCTATGCATCAAGAGTATTCTCTAAGCCCGAGATAAACTACTCTACAACCGAGAAAGAATGCCTCGCAGTTGTCTGGGCTATCAACAAGTTTCGTCCGTATTTATTCGGCAAACCTTTCACCGTCGTAACAGACCACCATTCTTTATGTTGGCTAACCAGCTTGAAGGATCCATCAGGTCGACTAGCAAGATGGGCACTTAGACTTCAAGAGTACGACGTCACGGTGGTATTCAAAAACGGACGCAAACACAAGGATGCCGACAGCGTTTCAAGGAATCCTTTAATAGAACACAACAGCATGAATGGAATTTCAGCCCTCGCTGAATTAGGTGACGTTGCAGCTGAACAGAGGGAAGATTCAGAGTTATTAAGAACCATAGACGCCTTGGAGAAAGGAGAACCGGCCAAAGGAGGGTTTCAATTGATAGATGGGACATTGTATAAGAACAACTACGATCCACTAGGCCCCAAGTGGCTTCTGGTCGTTCCAGCTCATCTCCAGCCAGCTATTCTCAAGTATTTCCACGACGCTCCAATATCCGGTCATCTGGGATTTGTGAAGACCCTGGACCGAATCAGACGCAGGTATTACTGGAAGGGTCTCTACCGATCTGTCAAGCATTATGTGAGTCACTGTAAAGAGTGCCAGCGACGGAAACATGTGCCACAATTACCTCCAGGTCATCTAGTACCAATTCCACCTGCAGCAGTTCCATTCCACCGAATTGGGATCGACCTTTTGGGGAGGTTCCCGAAGTCGACAACCGGTAACCGATGGATAATAATCTGCACCGACTACCTCACGCGCTACGCTGTCACCAAACCTGTGCCGACTGCAGAAGCTCCAGAGGTTGCAAAATTTCTAGTAGAAGACATTATTTTGAAGCATGGAGCACCACGTGTGATGATATCCGATCGTGGAAAGGTATTCCAGTCAAGACTAGTATCAGAGGTCATGTTAAGATGCGACGTTGTCCACAGGATGACAACTGCATACCACCCTCAGACAAACGGTCTCACAGAACGCTTCAACAAGACATTAGCCGATATGCTGTCGATGTATGTGGATGTTGAGCAGAAGGATTGGGATACAATACTGCCAGTGGTCACATTTGCTTATAATACAGCAAGGCAAGATACGACAGGCTTCACTCCGTTTTTTCTGCTCCATGGCCATGAAGCTGAGACCACAATGGATACGCTGTTCCCATTCCAGCCGGACGACACTCAGGATGACTATATAAAACAGCTCATTACCAGGGTCGAAGAAGCAAGACAGCTGGCTCGCATACGAACACTGGCCACCCAGGAGAGGGACCGTCAGCGGTATGACGGCAAGCACCGACCTGTTGCGTACAACCCAGGAGATCTCGTATGGATTTTTACCCCTGTCCGGAAGGTTGGGCTATCAGAAAAGTTACTGAAGCGGTACTTTGGTCCGTATCGTGTCATACGCCGCCGGTCAGACGTCACATACGAAGTCGAGGATTATGAGCCGTCTTCGAAACGACGAAAGCGAAGGGACATTGTTCACGTCCTCCGCATGAAGCCTTACTACAATCCTGACGAGCAGCTAGGCACAACCAGCTTCTTGTTCAAGGACTCTGAGGACGGTTTGGATACTGAGGAAGTCGGACAGGAAGATAATAGTACAAACAGGAGGGGCCCTCCAGAACTGCCATACAGAGGACCCACGACAAGATCAAGATCCAGGACACTTCAGCGTGCCCCAAAAGAAATCTAACAGCGGGACGCTGTTTTCCTCAGGAGAGGGAGCAATGCCGCATGAACGCCAGTGTACCGTCTGCCAGCATGGCGCAGAGGGTAGCGTCACGAATTGCGGTACCGAAGGTCGCCGGTTCAATCCCGCCCACTGACAAAATTATTTAATTCTGTTTATTATTTCCAGAAGATTCTACATGTTTCCTAAGGTCACTTGTAACTTCTACACATTTCATTTGTTAACTACTCTTGTAATCTCTAGTACGTTCTATCTGTGTATAAATAGAAGAGCATTCTGCCCAAGAGGCAGTCAGTGCTGCGTGTATGTTTGAGTTCTCAATAAACCTGTTCTCAGTTTAAGTGCTGTGTTCATTGACAAGTAACCTTCGAATTCACACCTGTCCCGGTTCCAACGCGACAATATATACAAGGTCTTCCCGTAAAGAACTGATAAAAATTGGAATGGATCAGGCTAAGTTTATTACCATTAGATATAGTTGTCAGTAAGAACTGCGTCCACCTTGAGCACCTATATATTCGTGGATCCTTGCTGGCATTGAATCAATAAGTATTCGGATGTCTTGGGGTATGTCTCTTTTCGTCTGCATATCTTGTGCAGTCAGTTGTTGTACAGTTTGTGCTGGGTGACCATGTGATCTAATGTGTCTGCCCCTGGCACCCCAGACATTCTCTATTGGGAACAAATCTGGGACCGCGTAAACCAAATTGTGATCGTAACAGCTCGCAAGACTTGTGTTGCGATGGCTGCAGTATGGGACGGGCAACATCCTGTGGGAAAATGCGATGTGGATGGTGCACGTGAAGGATATCACGATGGAGAGCAGCACCCCGTTCACAAAGTGTGGGTTTTCAATGTTCCTTCAACAACAACCAGCTCAGTCCTGCTGTCGAAATTGACTGCCATCAAACCATGATACCAGTGGATGGACCAGTGTGACGTTCCGAAATCACAACAGGTTGTGCGTTTCTCCACTACGACTGCATACATGTTGTCGATTATCACTTTGCCATAGAGTCGAAACTCGTCTCTAAACACAAATGTGTGCCATTCACGTGTCCATTTGTTTTTTGCATTACACCATGTTACTGTAGACGATGCTGGCAATGAAATCAGGTTAATATAACACATTTCACTGAGGTCAGAGAGTATAACCAAACTTCAGGCAACTGGTTTACAATCGTCCGAGGAGTGACTCTCTCTTTAAACCTGCCTGGATCAGGCCTGCAGTCACCCGCCTGCCAGCAACAGTCACCCACACAATTTGGCGGTCTTCACGTGCTGTTGTCCTTCTGTTTATACCTGTACATGCTCTAGGAATATTAGAGCCTTCTTTCATCCACTGTGCAACTAGTCCGTATAATAACATTGCACTACGACCAGTCCTTCGAGAGATTTCACGATATCATGCACCCATTTCAAACTCCCAATTCCTCCGACCTCTGTAACAGTTAGACATTTGGGTGCGAAACGTCGTCACTCTTCGCCTTGGCATACTTGATTAACAAGAACATGTGTACAAAAAATGTAATGTTACACCACACTGTTCACCACATATACGCTAAAAAATACATAGCATCGTAATTCTCATACTATTAGATGTAAAACTTTCAATTTTTAATTATTTAAAACTCTTGGAACATATTTAATTCGTTTATCACAACTCCGTATAGGTGTTGGGTTTTCCATTTATGCCAGTGAAATAACTGAGGTGGGACTTAAATCTGTGCAGAATGAATTTTCGTGAAACAATAATTGTAAGAGTTGAAAGTGTTATTAAGGTAAAATAACTGTAATACGTGTTCCACATATATAAAAAGTAAAAAAAGAGACGTGCGGTAACTGTAAAATACGACCATCACTAAAATCCATCCCACCTCTAAATATGAATAACCACTGTCAACCAACCTGTTGTAAATTTAATTGTAAGAACCAAATTCAGAATGAAAATCCGAAAGATAGTTTACAGAGTCGAGACGGGACACCTTAGAAGCGTTCCTCGCTGCACTTTATATGCGGTCCGGCTTACTGAGTTGTAAACCTTTCAAGGAGATTGCCGTCGTGGTTGACATGTGCCTTTCGTTTCAGCGCCGACGACATCGCCGCAGCTGCCTCTTGCTCAGCTCGCTGCCTCTGACTCCGCCACCGACTTGACTCTGGACGTGGAGAGCCTGCCAGCAGGCAACCACAACAGCAGCCAGGATCAGCCGGCGGCAGACTGCAGCGTGGCAGGCGCCCAGTATGCCCACGGCCAGCAGGTAGGCGCAATACGCACAAAGCAAATCATCAATCTTTCGTAAATAGATGATTTTGAAACTATACTGCGCCACTTCCTTCGTATTACTGACGCTTTTATACTGTTGAAAGACATTCCATCGATTCCCTGTTGATAATCGGATCTGTCGGTAATCTGTAAAGTTAAATGATGAACTATATAAACTAAACGAAATATGTTTTATCAACATAATAGTATACATTCAGACATTTCCTAACACTGTCACTAGACTTTGTAAGGTTTCAATGATACGTTATCTGTGCTTGACGTAAAAAAGAGACTCTGTGTGTTGTGAAACAGAAGAGCGTCATGGATTTCAAGTTATTAGAATCAACAATGCTACAGATAGTTAGAGGAGAACAAATCGTTTGACCTCATTAGTAACTGAGCCTTAACATTAGCGAAATAATCATACAATTCAGTACATATGAAGTGCTCTCTCTTACGTGTTGGTAAAATCTATTTGCAATTCTATCAAAGTCGACAGCCAGATTGATCGTAGGCTAAATGATGGACAGGGAAATTAATTAAAATACTAATCTATGATATTGACCAACCTATTGTGAAGATCATAATAATATCTATTAGTATCACTATATCTCACAGCTCTATTGTCTTGAGTGGCCCCAATAATTAAAACACTCTGTACCATCTCAGAAATAACTTAATTGAAACAATCAGATGTCACAGTTGCATGGTATTTGTTAATTTAAATATAACTTTTCTCCTTATACACAACTCACTTTGAAACCATTGATTATCAAGAAAGAATTTTAAACTATTATTCAGATTATGAAAAGTTAATTAATTCAGTTGCCAAAGAATTCACCTGCAATTTATCTAAGAGAAATAATATTCATCAATGTCTTAGAGACCGTTATACCAACACGTTTAATCAGCATTTGCTCACAAATGATTCCAACCACACCAGACAACAAGTACATGTCAGACTTTAAACTTAAAAAAAAAAAAAAAAAAAAAATGCTACTTAATATTGGGAGCTTTAGTACAGTAGTCAACAGCTATCACGACACATTCACTCGTACTGTAAGCAAGCAGACATAGTTAAACATGCTGGAAAGGGGAAAGGCTACGATGCCCCTAATTTCACATTTCTTGACTGAAACTAAATAGTTCTTTTACTCCATGGAATTACCGCGGACCGAATAAACTCACTTTCTTACTAAACTCACTTCATCCATGGTTACCTGCACTAACCAAACTAGTAACTTCTACCGTTCCCAACACTTTTGAACACCGAGAACTTGCGTACCCGTGCCAAACTGAGTAGATTCCCCAAATCGAAGCAGCCAATCATCAACACCTCCACTTAAAACAAATATGGATACATATGAATACACACTAAATTGAATAACAAAATACTATCCCAACACACTAACGATAATTGACTAAGTGAACCAACTTAGCTGAAAACTTGCACAAAGCGTGCATGGTAAGTTACACCAGCTTCTGCAGTCATTCAGTTCAAACACTTCCAAATTATACGACTTAACATTGTACTAAAAGCGTTGAACAACTAACCAGCGATCTGAAATAAAGTAAGTATTATTATTAACTCAAATATATTATATATAATGATATTATGGACCTAATATACAAAGAGTAATTAAAGAAAACTATCAGTGCTTTATTTATACTCGTATAAACTAAGAATATTGGATATTTAGTCTGAATTCTAATAGTCGGTTCTGTCACAAAGCCTCCAGTGAAAACTTAAAAAATGAATACGGAAATGAATAACATTATAGCCTAAAGACAGCCACGTTGTTTCTCATGTAGGATAGTGCGTTAATAATGGTTCCTGTACGTGTATTTCACTTACGACCATCAACATTCTTCATGATCAGCACAGTCGATCAATAAATCTTGATTTGTTCCAATGGACCCCCCCCCCCCCTCCTCGTTGCCTCAGTTGACCGCGGCATCTTGGTGGGGTCCTGCGCTGACACGGTGTTAGCTGATTCCAGTCCTGACGATATAAGACACTTTCATGATCGGGACTTAGCCGGCAGGATAGCAAAGACGGTGGTGCACAATTCCTAATCCTCAAATTGTGCACCAAAGTCCTGGGTTAAATTCCATAAACTCTCCGCAGTTCGTGTGGAGTCAGCGCATATGACTCTGTTGAAGGTGATTCGTCTGTCGGATTGTGACGTTAATACTGGCTGTCACCTGGTGTATTTCGGAAGAGTAGGTCTGAATTGGTTGGCAGCGGATTTCAACCTCTTCTTCCTTGATCTCTCACTTCATACAACACAAACAGAACTCTACGCTGAACACATACACGATCTCAGTCATCCACTCCTAAGGAGGGGGCTACATATTTCCTGCATCGGGTATGGCCACATCATCGGAAGAAGTTCTGATAGACACTTATCATTTTTTTATCTTCTTGCAGCACCATTTATTTTGGGCCTGGTGATTCTCTCTAAAAAAAATAGCCACAGATACTAACAGATAAACTATAACGAGTTAACCACCACATTATATCATCACAGGATACTCGTAATATCTGGTGCAGCTAGTTTGCGATTACTGTTTAAGATACACCGTTGCAATTATTAATATTTGCAGCAGAATCTCTGGATTGAGGAAAACTGCTTTTACCATATTGCATTTTTCCCGCATTGGTTCACCCAAACCTCTATGAATAGTTTTTATTTCGTGTAGCCTGTCTCCGTTTTGATATTATTTCTTCAACACTTTCAATAATATACCATTTATCCTTCCGTCATGTGATGATTCAGAAAAACTACACAAATTGAATAAACTGTTAGCGCTAATGTTTTTAGATTTTATTCAGCTGATTTGAATCGTGCCTAAACTGCATGACGTTGCCTTAATGCGAGGAAAAAATCGGTTATATGGTGGAACATGAACATATTTTAAACTAGAAGCGATAGCAAAAATTTTATCAAACAAAAAAAAAAAAAAAAAAAAAAAAAAATTCATGTGATTTACAATCTTCATTAATGCTTGTAATTACATGAACTTTAAGCTGGGCACACAAATTACTGTACTTCAAAGTATGGGGAACTTGTTACACTTTGGATTAATATTCCAGCAAGATTAATTTCGAAGTACGCGACGGAAATTTAACTATTTACGTCTAATATATGCTTTAAATCCTTAGAAGCGAAAAAAGTACCTTCCGAATGGAAAAATACAAAAGTAGTCCCATAAACTATTTTCATGACAGGACATCGAAGAGATCGTAGGAACAGCGACCCATATCTGCAACATCTGTCTGCAGCAGAGTTATGGAGCATTTTATATGTTCCAATATTATGAAGTTTCTAGACGCAAACGAACTGCTTGCACCGAACCAACTCAAATTTCGAAATAACAGATTGTACAAAAAAAAAAAAAAAAAAAAAACAACCCACACAATTCGTCCTATTTTCGCTTACATTAATGAAAACTATTAGTGAAGGACTACAATTTGATGTAATATTTTTACATTTTGGTAAAGCTTTCTACTCTTTATCTCATAACCGCCTTTTAGTGAAGATTTCTGGGTATGGTATATCAGAACATATTTGTGAATGGATAAGAGATTTTCTAACTGGTGGGTCACAGTATGTCGCCTTTGACGGAGAAACGTCTAGTAATCAAGATGTTGCATCAGGTGTACCCCTCAAGGAAGTGTAATAGGAACACTCCTTTTCCTAATTTTTATAAACGATCTCGCAAACAGAGTTCATAACTTTTTCAGAGTGTTCACTGATGAGATAGTCATCTATAGGAAGGTAAGGTTTCGGCCAATTGCTTAAAAATTCAGCGCAATATGGATGTTTTTGTGGTATGGTGCGACCATTGGCAACTTAGACAGAATTTCAAAAGTGCGAGACAATGTGCATAGCTGACAAGAAGAATCTGTTTAGTAAATAATTGCACTTACTTTTGAGGAATTCGTGCTCCTTGGTTTGTCTTTACTCTGTGTGGCCAGCCGTAAGGAGGGCAGCATTGACCCGATCAGCCCTGATGAAGGCCCAGGTTGGACGCCGAAACGTTGGCAATAAATCATCATTGAAAGCAGCGCGAATCCCTCAAAAGTAAGGGATTTTATTTTATACTAATATGACGCCTACTAAACGTGTAAAATGATAAAAGAATCCTGCTGTTAAGGATTACAATAGAGAAAATTCACTTATTGACGCGGTGATACACTGGAATATTTGGGCATAACAGTACAAAGCAACATGAATTTGGACAAGTACGTAACGTCTGTCGTAGGCAGAGCTAATTCCAGGGTGCGATTCA
Organism: Vandiemenella viatica; assembly: GCA_031002005.1. Lineage (NCBI taxonomy): Eukaryota > Metazoa > Arthropoda > Insecta > Orthoptera > Morabidae > Vandiemenella > Vandiemenella viatica. Next base: position 135,482,376 of record JARYHS010008075.1, read on the forward strand.
TAGGTTGAATTTTTCAGAATTGTAACGCATATGCAAAAGAGACAGCGTACAAAACAGAGTCATGGAATTGATACGTAGATATGGCTGGCACTGTCTGGCAGACAAGCGACGTATCTTTCGTTTGAATTTATTGCTAAACATACGAACAACTCCTTCCATTTACGAGTGCGATGAAATACTCTGCCCATCAACCTATTTGGGTCGTAATTGCATCAGAGATAATATTAGAGAAATAAAGTGCCGCACTAATGCTTATTACCCGTATGTATTTTTTTCTTCCCTCTTGCTATTGTAGATTGGAAGGTATAGACTTAGTTTTGGTTCAAAGCACCATCTGCCATTCATAATTGTGAAAGCGGAGTGTAGATTTAGATGGATATAAAACTCCTGACAAACCAAGCAGAAAAATTTCAAGTTTACGCATATATTTTTCCTGCGAAGAAATATGCAATAAATTTTTGGAATTAGAAATCGGTTTTCAACTGTCTCCTAAAAAAGACTAATATTTCAATATAGGTAGAAAAAGATGTGTTACTCGATTTCTAATAAAAATTGAGGTATGAATGAACAGTATTCAGAATACCCTGAACTAACAGGTTCTGAAATGCCAATTTGTTTTAGATGCAGTAGCGTAAATGCCATGTTACATGGATCTCACCGTTGTCATTAAACAAGTGCATCTAATTTTACAAGCTGTTGTACAGTGATGGGAAAATATTGCATGAAAGTGACCGTCTTCCAATGTAACCTTTAAACAGATCAACCCGCTACTTACAACCTAGTGCATCTCACATAAAAACTGGTCATCACTTGCAAGAAAATATATACATTATGTACGCTCTACTATCGTAGGGTATTCACATCAGATTAAAGTGTCCACTGAAATGCTACTTGTGGTCAAAATTGCGTTGTAAAAAAGACCGACACCCTTATCTCTTAGTGCCCAAATGTAATGTCATTCATGCAAGATTTGTTTCGTAGTACTCTACTTAAAATTGACTCATTTACTTTTGGTCACATTACTTTTGTGTAGTGTAGGGTTCTGTAAGTAATTCATATGACGTTGCTGCAGTAATGGCATAACCCATACCATGCTAAACAGTATGAGGGACGTAGAGAGAGAATACGTAGGAAGAACCTCTCCAACCGGGGTAACTCTCTCCTACTTCACAATACGAGCACTTGATTAAAAACTATTCAAATGCTGTGTTCGTTCTGAGTCCCTCGACGATATCACAAAACGTATTTTCAAATCCTAATTCGGATGCACAGAGTTAATAACCAGACTGAGCAGTGATTTGGAGAAATTCCGAACATCCCTGAATCTCGTTGGATAGCAATGCATCTGAGACCAGGCTATGCTGTTCCGAGAACATTAACGTCTCTACACATGTTCTTCGAAGAACTGTTTTTGTTTGGATGACAATACAGTGTGCTTAGTTTTCTCCTTACTGAATCATTACATTCTCCTGAAACCTTTTAATTATTTTGCTGCAAATCCTACAATACACGAATAAAGCGCATTCATACAAAATTCTTCTCCACCACTTTAATAACATTTTATTTTTCTCTTAAAAAGTAAAAAGTTTCTACTTTGACAACGCTTCAATTATTTGACGAATATGCTTGAAATTATATTTATATTGTAAAATTTAATACTGCATCATTTAATACTTCTGAATGTTGTGTATCATTTTTTCCTCAATTGCTGATAATATTAATAAATAAATTACGCCAAAGCAATTGACTTTTTTGTATTTATTGGTCTCCCGTACGCGTTTCACTACTTTTGCAGAAGCATCTTCAGCGGTTTTTTTTAACACGTACGGGAGACCAATAAATACAAAAAAGTCAATTGCTTTGGCGTAATTTATTTATTAAAATTTAATACTTCAATTAATTCAAATGCTATGTATAAAATTCTATGTATGTATAAAATGCTATGTATAAAAGCTTTTTATTACGTGGTGCGCCAATTTAAACAAAGCTTTACATTCGGCACTTAGTACCTACGTCGTTGAACTGATACTTTCTTATTCTCTATCGATTTTGGAATTTCATAATACGAAATGCTACTAAACAATAAAGTCCATAAATGTATCTTCAAAATGAGAAAATCATTTGATGGTTGTGTTTTTGGTCATGAAGCTCTCCATACATCATGGCACGGTCAGTGTATTTCAACAAGCAACGTTATATGCATGTCCTGTATACCGCGAACATTGTTTCGTTACTGTAGATATATTATCATCTGCAACAATGGGCAACATGAATAAGTAACTTTGTAATTAAGTGAAAATTACTGTACATCTAAGTGTGGGAATCACAAACAAATTACTAGAATTGTGAACATCGAGAAACATCACCGTTATCTGAATCTTGTCGTAGGTATAGCTTTCTGGAAACTAAACACAACGTATCAACAGCAAGGAACTTGTAATACTCCTATACCCATGTTTCATTTGCTCTTCTTTCGGCTAGTCAAAGTAAGACAGAAAATGATTCATTAATTGTAGTTACGTGAGACTGGTCTGTTGATGTATGATATTTCCTTCTGTACGTTATGTGAAACGCTTCTAAATAAAAGTCAGACTTTGTAAGTGTGCTAAATTGATTTTGATATCTAGCATTTCAAGTAAAGGATTAATAGTCATGTCGTGTCAACAATCAACGTGTTTTTTATGAATATTAAATGTTTCTTATATTCAAAGTAATTATTACAAAATTCTTAAACGCGTATATAATTTCATTTAAAATTATTTTCATTCAGTTTCAACAAGTGTAAGTATTAATAGTTTTTAAATAAAAAGAAATTTTTTGGACATTGTTTGGCTTCCTGGATACGAGAAGTGGCGCCTTTGAAAGTGTCTAGAATTTGTTCTGTTCGTACATAAAATTTCGCTGCCAGCAGCCAGAAGTTTCCTCGGAATGTCGCGAAGAGGTCAGTTTGGTCAATTAATGTGCCTTGACTATTTCTGGTTATAAATCAGAAACAAAGTGCATCTCAGTTTTGTCATTTAAAAGCTACCGTATCCTCACGATTGAGAAAGTTAACACTCTAGGCGGGAATAAGATACACCTGGCAAATGTTCTACTTGCAGTTTCCTAATTTGTTGACGATCAATGTATAATATTTTGTGTAACATTATATGACCAGTACGGTGACACGAATCGTATAATTGCAGGTAGACTTGTGTCAGGAGATTTCCAACTAACATTATATATTCTAGAGACGTTTTCAAGATACATTGCAACATATTATATTCCAATGAAGTCAGAGATCGAACATGAATAAACAAATGATGTGCATGACCACAAATACGTTTGGTATTTTAGATGGGACTTTGGTCATTGCTGGAAGATCAGAAAGTGGTTATATGAGTGCCTTCCTACTGAAAACACTTCGACGCTCATAAAATTAGGGACTTATGCAGGCGATTTAGGTACAGTTCACGATGCAAGTACTAAGATTCCAGGAAATTTCAACAACGGTCTTTTCATTGCATGAAGTACGTTGCATAAGATGATGTTACGTTCTTCATTAAAAATATCTCTGTAGATGATAACAAATCTTCTCGGGTTTGCAGTCGGATTTTATTACAAAGCGACAAGCTTTCGGCAACTAGCTCAGTAGTCATCTTCAGATCGATTATGTATTGGCGATCTTGCAGTTACGAATACAGCCTTCTTCTTTCGTATTTTTCTAAATGTCTAGCCTTTATGTACATCTCCTCCCCGTAGAGGTATTTTATATGTGAATGCAGAAAGAAGAAGGCTGTATTCGTAACGGCAAGATCGCCGATACATAATCGACCTGAAGATGGCTACTGAGCTAGTTGCCGAAAGCTTGTCGCTTTGTAATAAAATCCGGCTGCAAATCCGAGAAGATTTTTTATCATTTCCTATTCGCCGGGAAAGCCTGCATACACATCTCTATAGATGTTTGAAATCGAGTTGAGATTGAAACTGAAATATTTCTTGTTAAGTGTGCGCGTTGGCCATTTACCCTAACTGATAAATGTTTATTCCGTAAATGGATTATAGTAGTCGTCCAGCAATCACTACTATTGAAATAAGGTTTCGCATGCAACAAGCATGAGAAGAAATCCGCGGAAACTGATCAAACGCCTCTTTGATTCGATGCAATTGCATATAGCAGATCGTACCGCAGTTCGCGTAGCCTTCGTTACATAGTGACTTTTAGCTTTTTATTATTAAATTATTAAATTTTCTGAATCATGTCAATTTATGTGGCCTAAATCATATTCGAATCGCGTAATACATTTACGATGCTGATAGTTTTGTATGGACCAGTTGGTAAAAATTTATTTACTGAGCGGAACGTTGCTATTTACTTTCTATGATGAAGTACGTTGCAAATTAACTAATGCAAGTGTATACTATACTTTTTTTTAAGGTAAGGAGGCCAAAAAACGTACTGATACATAATTTTCTATTACAAATTTAACTTTAAACGTTTTCATCTCAGTAGCCAAATTACGTTTTTAATTATTTTTTTTAGATGCTTATATTGTAACTCACTTTCGAAAGGATTGCGCACCTTCACCGAAGCCTGCTGTACACTTTATACCAACAGTCCAAAGTTTATTAATAGTGAGAAATGAATTGAAAATTATTAATATAGTTTTGTTACTGTTCAAAGAAAGAATAATAACTTTCGAACGGTGTGTTTACCGGAAATTCTCACTTTTTGTATTTTGTTATTTTTGTAAGTTCTTTATGTTACGGTAATTGCAGTAGGAGAGAAATATTATTAAATATTTCTGTGAATGATCCTTAAAACAATATTATTCTTTATGAAAGTTAAACATTTCCAACTGTAAGCGAGCAAAAGTGCAGCGAGAGTACGGTACGTTTTGTCATCTGTCGCTGCATGTTGTATCGGCCACCGAGCACCTGCTCAGCCGTGGAGAAGACAAAGAGTGTCATTCCCCACAGAGCACAATGCCCTGTCATATCGACAACGCGGCATCAAATATTCAGCGGGCGGGGGTTGGCAGTGCCGTGACAGCGACACAATCACCGCACGCCATCAGCAGCGGGCACGCCAGCCTCGGTGGACACTGGCCAGCGAGTTCCTCCGCGGTTATTACCGGATAATGACCGCCGGCGCCACACCCACGCCTGACGTCGATAAAACGTCCCAACTATCCGGCATTCGATAGGCAGCACAGCCAAGCTGTATACAAACACAACAGTGCCACTAGTATAGTATATGACATCTCAAAAAGTGACGGTGTAGACTTTTTTCAGTAATAAATAAACAAACAAACACCCGTGGTTCCTAACGTGTATGGTACCGGTCACCGGAGGGCATTGAAGAGACCATAGGGGTTGTTTCTAGTCCACGGCAAATTTATGTGGCATTGAGGACCAACCGCCACCTGCTGCTTTCCAGTACTATAACCAGCTTTAAGGATTGCATCAAAGAAGTTTCTAATTGCATTCATTCCCATGATCACATGTAACCAAAAGAAGCGTCCATAAACTACGTTGCTCAATTTTGGCCTTCTCTGAAACCCCTCCCCTTTTTCCTAAACGTAGCCTGACGTGGCTTTTGCCTCTACCCCTCCCCCTCACCCCACGTGGCACGTAACTTTTTTCACTATTGATTCCAGAGGGCATTTTGTACTGTTTTGTCTTATCTGACTATCATAAATTACATTCGGAGATAATATTCACATGGTGTTGTGTGTTGTGTACCTAATTTTAACTGTGACAAATAATATGAATGAAAAGCTACTTGGTTTGGCTCGGAAAACCCCCGCCCCCCCCCTCCCCACACCCCACGTAGCTCAGAGTAGCTTTCTATCAAACCCATCCTACCTCATTTACCGAGCAAGTAGTTTATGGACGATCCCTAACAGAATTTAGATCAATCAACATCGTATTATCTAAGCAACAAATTGTCAATAGTGGAACGCCACGATGACAAATAAGGCACCAATTGTGGAACAATTAGTGCAATTTCACCGAGATCAGTCCTCTAATTAATAATATTTATTCATGATATGTGTTTGTTAATCAAACTGTGAACAGTGCATCAATATTGTTAATATCTTTCAATAGAGTAATTTTAGAAATCTGTATTTGTTATTGTATGTATGATATTGTACACAGCACCTAAAAGAGGCACCACCGAATCAATGTTTCAAAAAGTGGGTTACGAGCCAAAAAAGTTGCAGCTCTACTAGTTACATTAATTACTAAAAAAGGGAGAGTTGACGTGTTTTTTCTTTCTGAAAATTAGGCAACGTGTATTATTATCTTTTTTTTTCAAAATGATGTGATGAGAGATTCTTTTTCGAAAAGGGGGCGATAGGCCTAAAAAGATTGGAAACCAATGGTCTAAACTAATTGATTCCAAATACAGCTGTGTGAACGGAAGAACAAGTTCTATCAATCATTAATTTACGGTTGAAATAACATGGCCCGCAGTTGGCCGAAAAAAAAATAAAGGATTGCACTACTGAAGTGATAACTAGCACATTAACAGGACTTCAATGCGCTCAAGATTTACACATTTTTTTGTAGAACATTGACTATCTGTGGCACACGAAACTAGGTACTTCGTTACTCCGTCCTATCTACTATAATGTATACTGTAAACTTCTAAAATCCTTCTAACTCAAGAGAAATTATTAAAAAATTTCAGAGTGAATTGTTAGGATTAAATGAAAATAAAGTATCCATTTCTGCCAGATTTTGTCATGCGATCATGATCCGTGACTCTGAAAACTACTTCGTTTACTATTAATTCTTTTCTGTCACTCTTATACTTTGTGCAATATATTTTCTATTTAAGTAGATCCAACAATGATCAAAATCAAGAAACTGATAAGATAAATCCACGCGGTCATGGCTTCTGAGCCTAATAACCTATTCTTTGTCAACTCATGTTTTCACTAACTTCGTTACTTGGGAATTATTCTAGATCCAACACGGGTCACGGGTATATACCTCGTTAAAAATATTCAGCTCCACTGCAGCCAGTCATAAACAAACACAGAGCGTGGTGGGTTGAGAGGCAACGCTCTGGCCTCGCATTCGAGGGGACGACCGTTCGAATCCCCGTCCAGGCATCCAGATTTGGGTTTTCCATGGTTTCCCCAAATTCACTGCAGGCGAATGCTTCGTTCAAAAGGCCATGGCAGAATTCCTTCTAGTTCCTTGCCCCCGTTCCTTTCCCGCCTTTAATTACGTTGACGTCGACGAGGCGAAAGCAATTAGCAAAAAGAAAAGCACAAAAAACGTTCGCGTGACACAGGTATCTTGGAGGATATACTTCGACAACTTTCTGTCATCTTATAACCTAAACCTCTCGGCATATCCCTGACTTCGGAATTCTTTTACCTAAACTATTACTTTTTACTCTTTCTGTCACAAATAAACAATATTCAGGTTCTCTATCTGGTCATTTAACAACGATTACAAATAATATTACAAAATTTCCTTTTATCTTATATTGATCCTTAACATCTTCCTCCGGGAAGGAAATACGTGTTTCTATATCTTTATATACTAAGATGTATTTCCATGTTCGTCATTCCGGTTATAATTCCTTTCTGTCATTTTTATCACCTGAAATTAAATTTTATACTCTACCTGGAATATTTTACGATTTCTCCTTTTAAATAAAATCAATAATACTATAGAATCTTTCTTGAATTCTTCCTGTTTTATTCCACACCATACATAACTTACAGACTTTACACCGTTCGATCAAATAACATTTCATCACTTCAATAACATCAATATTCTCTAAGGCCACCAGCCGTACAAATTATTTATAATACATTACCATTTTATAGCCCGGCAACTCCCTACCGACACCATTTTCAATTTCAGATCCACCAGATCTGCTCGATTCCTTCCATTCCATCCATCGATTTTCATTCTTCTCTAATCTACCATCTATGTAATCTCCATGACCAGTCCATTCATTATTTCTTTGTTGTCAAAGATTCTTATTGAAAACATTAATATTTTATAACATCACTTTATATTCATTACACACAAAATAAATATTATTCAGTCTTATTTCCTAACATTTTATAAATTTACGGGATGTATGACTGTTACTATCTGTATGATTTAATTTGTACCAGTAAACTGCAAGCGAATCTGTACATTGCTGCAGAAGTTTCAAGAGACATGAATCTTTTGAGATTACGTTTAAGCTCAAAACAAGATTTTTACTTTAGTTTAGTTTATTAGGTAAAAGTTCTTTTTTTGCCCCAAAATACACGCACAAATTGAGGGATTCTATCATAACTGCCAAAAATATTACTACTCTTCTACAGACAAATTTCTTGGTTGGTAGTAATTGATATGAATTTATATCGTAGTAACTGCTGCTACCCACAGTATTTGTGATTTGCAGAGTATAGATGTAGATGTAAAAGACCTTGAGATGATATGGAGTTAAGCTGTGACATTCATCTCTCAAATTATTATGAGTTCCAGTAATTACGTCTTGTACTACTCTACTGCTCGCACATGGAATCGATCCGAACGCATTTTCCTCTTACTGGTTTTTTTAATAGATGCACACTCCTGTATATAATCTTTATGTACATTTTACCAATGCAGATAATTAAATCAAATTTTCTGTGTGTTGTCTTTTGCATTAAATTTTTATCAATGCCTCAGCACAATAACCTTCAAAGAAATGATGCCTCTTAGCCCAACCAAAATTTCGTTGCTGAGATATTCCCTCGCATTATGTTAAAGCATTCAATTGACTGCACAACCTCAACTAATCACAGTCCGAATTCAGTTAGATGAATTCAAGGTATTATTTACGGTCAACATACTGTCATTTTACCAGTTTGTTTTGTTCCACAAATTCTAAAACAAGACAGTGAAAAATGTTTACTTTCATCTTCATATCATTTAACTATTGATCACTTAAATATTTTTACGCAATCCAAACGTGGCAGGGAAACACCTGATGTATCGAGTAATTCTAATGTAGCGTTGTGTGTTCATATGAGAGCTTGAGCAGGAAATCAACATAATAATAATATTATAATAGCTACAGAGCCCGATATTTTGTATGCCCGAGACATAACTTGCATTGCTACTTCCTAAAATGTATCTATATTTGTTTCACAGATTTTCTTTTAGATCCATTTTAATTCAAAAAGTACCACTAACAATGAATTAATGGATTTAAATCAATAAAATTGCCATTCTGTAACAGAAAGAAATAATAATGTCTAACTTGCCTGTAGCTTCTCCCGCGTGTATGTAGATGTGTGGACGGAGGCGTATGCAGTGGATATTTGGATTTTCGTGCGGCAGTATTAGTAGAGGCTGTGGTTAGGTTGAAATACAACCTTTACGGGACCGAGAAATAACGTTCTGGCCTTCATGAGTGCCAAGTTACTGACGTCATTAGCTGCAGCTTTTGTCGTGTAGCAAAACCCCGAGTAGAAATATCATGGAAGATGTTTCCATGGTCATAGTTACTTATATATGCCAAGGGTTCTTCTAGCTCTCTGAAAATTTTGATTTAGGTTTTCCGTGTATTTCAACGCACTATATTTGAGAAAACTAAAGAAATTAATAATCAAGTAGTAGTCAAAAAATATTTTAACAGTATCTGTAAAGTGTACCCGTTATCTTCGATGATGTTTGGTGGGTATCTGTTCAGGTTAAGAAATTAGTATTTATCTTTGATTTATTGTGATCTTTGTCACTGTCTGTTCAGGTTACAAACAGATTATCATTTATTGATCCATCCACAGTTCACTCAGTATAATAAGACGTTTCACAGTTTTTAAGTTGGATCGTAAATTTTCGAACTGTGAAAATACCATCCACGTCGGTTATGTAATTTCTGTTGAGAAATTAACAGAGAAATCTTTGTAAGAAAGAGCCTTTTACGTATTTACATTTGCAACGAAGTGATAATCCAAATTTAACAAACGGCACTAAAGTGCCAACATGTAAACGTGCTTTCATAAAATTTATCTTGCGAAGTTTTCTGGGTCTCATCATTGTCCTTTAAATCTACTGTTATATACTTCTGAATCTGGCGGTTATAACAGCCCGACGTTTATATTGTTAACAACGTAATTTCGGAAGCTGCAAACCGAATAAACCTCCAGCTTCCAGACCCGCGAGGATATTGTTTGCCTGTGGGGAGTACGGATGCAGATTCAAATTAACGAGCGCGGAACTTGCTACTCCGCTCTTACTTATTCGACTCTGTGTGAATAACTGAAAAGGGAACGCAGTCGAGAAACGTCTTCCCCTCGAGAACTCGGCAAATTGTGGCTGACAGCACAAGGGGCATAAACGTCCAACTTAGTCGGAGCCGACGTCGTTTGCGCTCGCACACACAAGTAGTGCAGTAGTTGCGCACTAATCTATTCAATACGCAGCCGGATCTCCAGAATCACATTAACCTTCCCGGCGCCTCGGTTACTTCGATTCAGTTTTGTGCGTTTATCCCAAACTAAGAGGCAACCGGATGTACGGAGTGATAGGATCAACGTAACCTGATTATATTTACAAATTTATTTTGTACTGCACTTAAGATCCACTTCAAAGTCTCTAAAAAGGGTCCCTGGTGAGGGAGTGTCCATAAACTACGTGACTCTTTTGCCTCCATTGAACGCCCTCGCCCCCCTTTCCATGTAGCCTAACGTGGGTTTTGCCTTGACGCTACTCCTCCCCCACCCCCCCACATGAGGCATGTAACTTTTTCCCCTATTGATTCGAGAAGACATTTTGTAAAGTTTTCTTTCTACAAATTATTGTGTAAGCATATAATAAATACGACTGATATTTGCGTAAAGTACAGCGCCACTTTACACCACCCTTTGAACCTGAAATAACATTTCAGAGAGCACTACAATTAAAGTTGCACTGAAATTCACTTCACAGAACAAAATTAGAATTATTTTATTAATGAGTGGTGTTGCTTCACGCGGGCGATCCTAATCAAAACAGCTTTATTTCCAGCCATCAAAACAATACTAACTGTCCGTGCCTTTGAAAATAATGGGTGACATCTGTACGCGGATTGGAGTCTAGGTACCGCACGTCTAATGTTTTTCGAATCGGAATGCCCCGTCGCGTGTCGGTTAGTTCAATTGTGCCGGCCGCGTGCAACTCAACGCTATGACTTCAAATCACACGCATGCCCAGATCTTAATTTAACCACCAAGCTGATGGTCTACCAAGCTGTAGTTGTCTCCACGTTGCTGTATGGGTGTGACACATGGACACTCTATCGACGAGATATTAAGAAAATGGAGCGATTTCACCAGCTAACACTTCGCTCTATAATGAACATTAAATGGGACGACTATGTGTCCAACATTAGAGTCTTGGAAAAAGCTCAAATGTATAGCATTCAAGCCCTCATCATCAGCCAAAAACTTAGATGGGTTGGACACGTTCAGCGTATGAGCAACAGTAGACTCCCTCGCCAACTTTTATACGGTGAGCTCAGCACTGGCAGCAGACCTCGCGGTGCCCCTAAGAAACGCTACAAAGACCAATTCAAGAAGACCCTGAAGAAAACTAATATAGACCTTAACACCTGGGATAGCCTCACAAAAGACCGCGTTCTATGGCGCAAAACTACCTCCACAGCAGTGGCACGTTTCGAAGAGGAGCAGCGAAGTCTGGCAGCTGAATCCCGATTAAGGCGGAAATCCCGACAAACCCTACCGCGCCAGCCACCCACATTTGGGTGCAGTGTGTGCGGACGACTGTTTTATGCAAGAATCGGCCTGACCAGCCACCAATGCACACACAAATAAACACGCAAGAGAGCAACATAAACTCGGAAACGAGTATGGCCGACGACGACGACGACGATAAATTGAATGAAAAGCACGCGTCTTGGCTGGGAACCTTCCTCCCCACCCTCCCCTCCCGTAGCCCACGGTAGCTTTCTACCCGACCCCTCCCCCCCTTTCCCTAGACTTAGCCACGTAGTTTATGGACGCTCCTTAGTCACTACTTAACTGTCGCACTATTATTTTCAGATCCTCCTTGGGAAACAATTTTACCAGATCCCCTTTTCAAGGAAGGCTTCACCAGACCTCACTGCCCTATCTCTTCCGACCGAACAGTAGTTGGCTAACCTGTTAGTTATAGGGGAACTCTGAGAATGGAATTAAGCCGGAGGTGCAGCGGCGATTTATGATCGCTGATGAGTTTCTGAGCTGGATTACATTGCGCTCTACCGCACTGAATCCACTCTCTCACCCCGCCCTCAGCTGTAGATATACCGAGTTGCAACAACAGAAAGTATGGAAGGCAAATTAAGTTAAAAATGTTGCATATTTGTTTCCCGAATAACACCCTTAATAATCCATTCAGTTTGCTTGATTTGCCTAAAACATCATTGATTCCTAATAACAACTGGATATTGCAGTATTTATTTGATAGTCTAAGCCTACGGTTGCCATTCTACATCCTTCTACTCATATTCAAACTAGCCTCAAAGTCCGTCAAAAATGACTGGTTTAACGGAATGTTCTGACAATCCATTTCTCAGCGGTTGCCTAAGTAAATAGAATTATTGCTATGTAATGCTCATAACCTTATTTTGTAATTTTTACATATTTCGGTTGTAGTTTACACAAGGAACCAATTAAATTAAAAATGAATTAGAAATCCTAAAACCATATACTATAGCGCGTGATATTGGTATTATGCCCGGTCCAGGTCTCATTCAGCACGATAAATACGGAATTACTTCCATCCGTATAAAACTACCGTAACTTCAGTAACTCGTAGCTTATGAAAGCAGCTTACATTATTTATTGTGTCAGTTGCCATTTTGTACCTGTATTTCGACATAACCACAACTTCCACTTATATTGCTGTTAAAAATTTGTAGATTCTATTACCCGAGTACGAATACATTCCTTGTATTACGATCTAAATTTGATCTACTGGAAATATTTACTTGTATCTGATATAGTGACATCAGTAATAAAAGCAACTAATAATTAATATATTAATTTCAACGCTCTACATACCTTTATTTCAGTTTTCAGCAAATCATTCCTTCCAGTATAATATAAAAGGACTTAAAATATCAGCATTGGACAAAAATATATCGTAAGCCGGTTAAAAATGACGTGTTGAATGCAGTATTTGAGCAATTCGTTTCTTCGCTGACTGAAGTATAATGTTCATCAAATAACGTTTATTATCGTGAAAACGATGTAATGCAGATATTTGTTAGCTTACTGTAACAACGGTATCGCTGTCCAGAGTGTATAAGAAAACTCTACATGAAACGAATTTTAATTAAGAAAAAGCAACTGATAATTAATATATCAATTTAAACAGAATATGTACTTTTCTTTCAGTGTTCTGACAGTTAATTTATTCGCGGATGCATAGCTAAATAGAACTGTTATTAAATAACGCGCTTAACCTCGGAACATCTCCATTCGTTATATGTTGTGCAGCGGAGGCGGAAAGCGTGACGTCATAGTCCAACGTCATAATGTGATGTCATGGCGTGACAGATGACCAAAACTTGTGTTTTATACTCTTAAGTATAGATAGCAACGAGCGCCAAGCATCGAAGACTAAAGGCCGCTGTCTTCATTGAAGTTGATAGAATTCATTAAAAAATTCTTCTGTCTCCTTCACTCATCGAGGCCACCATTGATCTTCTCTCCAAAGCAGACTACTTTCTTCAAATTTTATTTCTTGTCCGGTATTAATGGCGTGGAGAACTATGGTGGATTTGTCGCTGTTTTTTTGTTTATAGTGACGGACATGTTCCTTAAGTCTGTCCGCCACGGCTGCAGTCTTTCACCCTAAGTTTGCAGTGAGTCTTACACACTGATCGCACTTACACACGCTTTAACAATTTCCCAATCCCGTCTGTGATACCTCGAAATTTGTGTGTTTTATTGGGCTGTTGCTCATGATTCATTTGTGAAGATGATATTAATTTTCTTTCGAATATCCGAGCATGCTGCCTCCATCAAAATGCTGGCAATAAGCCAGATTAGAGGTGGATCTATATTAACAGCAACCGATATGTTTACGTGCCAATGCTTACCATCATTTTCTGCATTTCAATCGTCTTCTTTTTTCCAAGCTTTTCGGCATTTCTTCACCTATGAGATTGAGATTAGCTTTCCTCTTTCGAGTTTTTAACACCCACTTTTCCCAGTATCATTTCAACTGCTCTGTATATGAGATCTTCTACATTCTTCATTATATCTTGATCTATCTCGCAACTGGATTGTAAGCTAGCCATAAACTATTCAGTTGACTAAGCATTGCAAAAGCAGCTGACGTGAGGGGCATACTTCCCTTCGTTTATACATTACTTACCTCTTTTCTGACATGGGATGCGTGTTTGAGGCACTGAATTCTTATCACGTTAATCATGCTAGTGACCTTCGTGTCCACAATGACTACAAGTCTCAGTCTGTTTGATATTATTTACTTATTTGAACAAGGTCTCTGTATTTGACACACCTTTGTATCACAGTGTATCATTACAATTGATTGCGTTTAATTCCACATATATTATATATTGTTCTAATAATAATTTACATAGAGATGTGTTTACTTCTATGACGTGATGAGCGGTGGGGTTTTTGCATGGGATCCTGCCATAAATTTAGGGCAGAAACCATTTACAAACTACTCCTTTTATAACCCTTTTGCTTCAATATTTTGCTTATGGAGACAGGCGAATTTCCTTGGCACACTGGTATCGTGGATAAGTTGACGACTTCCACGGATTTGTAGTTCTTAAAACCCTTCTAGAGTCGGATTCAGTATAGGCGTTGTCTCTGACTAATGTTGTAAGTGTATCCATTTCTTCTTCCTTTCAAAAATACCAACAACTTCAACGAAGACAGCGGCGTTTTACTCTGCGATGCTTGGCGCTCGTTACTACGTCAACATAAACAGCATCCCTAAGACTTCCGCGGCCATGATTAATTGAGTTTCGGGTTATGCCGCGTTGTTTATTTCATTACCTGAGCTTTCGGCTGGTACCCTACAGACTTCGTCAGAGATACTGTTTATGTTGACATAGCAACGAGCGCCAAGCATCGCAGAGTAAAACGCCGCTATCTTCGTTGATGTTGGTATTCTTTAAAATTTCTGCTGCCTCTTTCACCCGTCGGGGCCACCACTGGTCTTCTCTCCACAGTAGCATCGTATCTTGAAATTTTATTTCATGCCCGGTATTAATGACATGGCGGACTACGGCGGATTTGTCGCTGTTGTTATATTTGTAGTGGCGGATATGTTCTTTAAGTCTCTCCGCCACAGTGCGACCTGTCTCGCCAATATAAACACTGCGACAGCTGCAGGGGATTTCATAAACACCCATAAGCTAGTGTGGGTGTAATCTGTCTTTTACCTTGGATAGTGACAGAAGATAGCGGCTTTTTACTATGCGATGCTTGGCGCTCGTTGCTACGTCAACATAAACAGTATCGCTGACGAAGGCTATAGAATACCAGCCGAAAGCTCAGGTAATGAAATAAACAACGCGGCATAACCCTAAAGTCAATTAATCATGAATAAACAGCATCGCTGACGAATACTGTAGAATGGCAGCAAAGAACTTAGACTGTCAAATAAATAACACGGCATTCCCTCAAAATCCAGCTGTTATTAAAAAATACGGCCGCGGAACCTTAAGAATTCATCATACTTCCTCTCCGAATGCTTCGCGTTTTATGCAGGTTTTTCTATATATTTACCTCCAGTAACTCTAGTAACAAAAAAACGTCAAAAATTTCACCTTCTTCAGTTGCAAAGGCCATCTTATACTTATTAATGATTAGTTTTAATCGACTTGTGTAAACAAGTTTCCCGGAAATCTACTGGATCTGCTGTGGGAAAGAAACAGTTCTTAGTCCCATACTCGTCATAACGCTGTTGTCACATTACAGTAGCATTCCTCTAGATTATCCAGTGAAAGTGCGCTATAACTATAAAACTCTTTTGAAAACATTGGCAGGCGTCACCTGTTTGATGTCATTCCACTTAAGAATTCATTAATATTCTTTTGTTAGTAGCTGCTATCAATATGCTGGTTCCATATTAACAACATTATCCCGAAAATTCCAAATTTTTAAAGGTGTAACAGTTCAATGCTATTTTTTGACATTTATGTTTCGAAAAGATTTTTTTAGTAATATATCAGACTTGCAGTACAAAAGTTTTTTTTCCCAGAAGACTCAAAGCCACTCGGTAATATTGCTAGATAAAATAATCTAATGGCTTTAATACTTCTCTAAAACTTATCCTTACCTTTTGTTGGTGACCACACCTCTCTTTGTTTCAAATGTTGCGCAATGTTTGTCTTTCAACTTGAAATCAAACCATTCCAATTTCCTTTCTGAGACAACAATAAACAGTGAAATACTTTATGGGTATGACCGAAACAAACAATATGACTTGTGAAACTAAAAATATAAACATTTTGTGCAATTTTGGACACCACTGAAACTTACCAGACTTAGACAAATTATACTGCCCTGAAACAGGATTAACTCCTGGAGATCAAAGAATGATAAAATTCCGATACTGATGATAGTGACGCCGTCAATCAAAAATAGCAACATTAGAAAATGTAATAAATTTAACACTGGGTCCCACTTCACAGAAGTCTGGTGCCTTATAAACCAAGCACTTCACTTCATAGTGACGCACAAAAATTCAACTAACGACCACACGCCCTCCACAACAAATCTCCATTTCAGATTCCGTTGTCCGGAAATGGCACAAGATTCACACGCGAGTCAGCCTGCATCCACGCCTCATGCTGCAAGAATTTGTCATCCGCGTGATATATTGAAATTTCACCATGTTTAACAATATATATCTATACTTAAGTAAAACATAAACACTGTAGCATTACGCTAAGGTGACACACCATTTATGAAATGAATTTATCCTAAGACGAATATTCCATCACTTACCATTAATTACCGTTGTGAATGATTAATTTAGTGTTTAATAAAGACGCCAAGTGGATGTTTGTAAATATCTTGAACCATTTCACAAATGGTGTTTTGACGTGTATGTTTTGTGAAAATACTGTGAATAAAACCGTTTAGCTTTTGTAAACTGTTAAAGTATTACAGTGCCTGACACACTAATTGAAGAATATTAACTGAGAATACTGTGCAACCGTCATGTTTTAAGTGAAATTTTGACAGTTTGAAATGTTTAATTTCGTCAATATGATATCAAATGTTCGTAAATGTGTTGGTAATTTCGTAGTATCATTTCTATTGTCTGCGTAGCTGTTAGGGCTCCAGGATTGAATGTCGGCGTTTTTTCAGTTATGAAGAATTTTCTGTGTTGTGTATGTGAACTCCAGATAATCTCAATCTTGCAACTTCGCTCGGAATAGTGCTAATATGACTCCACATCATTTTTTGCATTGTAATGTGCTTCTGTAATCTTCTGATGAATATTTTTAAAAGTGTTTTTCTATGTAATAATAATGAAATTAAAGTTAGTAACAGCTTCATTACTTGAAAAATCATCTGTCATATTTGTGGAGAGGTTTTACGTTGTCTCGTAAGGAGCTCAACTCGTTTGGCGATCACACAGAACTTCGGATGTTCAAACATTTATGTGATTAGCAAAGAATAACTATCCACAGAACCTTCTCATTACCAGGTTTCCCCTGATTTTACTTGATTTTTTCCTGAATACTCAAGTCAGGAGTCATTACTTCTATATTCGTAGTCTTTTATGTGATCATTTTTAAAACTTACACACTGAATGAAGACACACTTACTGTTAAATAAAAACGTCAGTTCAAATTCGTTACGCTCAATAAAAGAAAAAATACGTCCTTCTTAACTTAATTTATTCATCTTATTTAATCATCTTTTCTATAACATTTTAAGAACAAACGAAACTATACTATCTTAAACAAATATCCTCATCTTTTCTTCACAAGATATAGACTCTAATCTTTGGTTTCTTATGGTCGATACAATGTTTGTTTGTTCAATGTCTAGCACTCACAATTCAAATAACGTGGAAAAATCTTGCCAAGCCCAATGTTAACAATTCTGTTTTTCAAGTTCCGCCAGAGGTCATATTTCCATTTACTCTAAATCAAATACCAGTACATTTAAACTTCTTTCACTTGCCACAGATATTTTCTATTCGGCGTTTGCAACATATTCTCACAACAGTTAAAAATAATCCTTTCTGTTTAATATTAAAACAAGTAAAAATTATAACTGCATACATTTCATGTCCTTTCCTTCCAACATGAATTTCTTGACAGTATTCAGACCGAGTATGGTGGGTGAGTGGTTAACGTCTGGCCTCGCATTCGGAAGGACGTTGTTTCGAATCCCCGTTAGGGTGTCCAGATTTGGGTTTTCCGTGGTTTCCCCAGATCACTCCGGGCGAATGCTTCCTTCAAAAGGTAATGGTCGAATTCCTTCCCGTTCCTTGTCCCCAGTCCCATCCCACCTCTAATTATCTCGACGTCAACGATGCGTAAAGCCATATCTAAAAAAATTAAAATAAATAAAATTAAAAAAATAGTATTCAGATAAGTAATTTCAATATTCCGAGCACGTTCGCAAGATTGATAGTAACCAGCGATATCTTCGGACAAAGTGTTTTACTGACGAGCCGCACAGTTTTGTTTGTTCAAGGCGACAGAAATAGAACACGTAGAGGCTCAGTGGATGCGACCGGCCTTTGTGTATTTCCCCGAGTGCCCCGTGACGGGAAGCCCCGCTGAATACGAAGGCGATTTGTTACCGGATGTTGCTATAAAAAAGTTGGCCGCTGGCTGGAGAGCGGGCGGCGTGTACCAGATTTATGTGGGCGCCTGGATTACAGCGAGCAGACGGCCACTTGCTGTGCCACCGGCGCGGCCGGGAGATGGATGGCAGGTGGACTGCGCATTCGACTGTCCGGCTACGCTTCCGACACGCTTCCTCCGAGCGTAATGCGAATGTGACAGTAAAGGTGGAATCTGACTCAACCGAGAGCCCTCTCTATGAAATGAGGTCCTCTTGTTCAAATTTAGTTGACATACGTCTGTGATATCATCTAGTTGATCTCAGAGTACAGCTTTTTTCTAAGTGAAACCTTCTGTAGGCGCGTTAGGCGGTGATTGGACGGGTGGAAATCTATGAGTTCGCGACTCCCCGTCACAGACATGCTGTGACGTGTTGCGCGTCTGATATGCGCGTTGGACGCTTTTTGGTCAGGTAAAAACTTATGACTTCGCGTCACCAACATGCTAATGTTAACAGTATATCTGCAGCTATAAGTATAATGTGTTGCGCTTGGACAGTAGTGAAAGTTATATATAAACATGAATGATAGATTTTTTTAAATTTTCTTGATAGAAACACACAGTTTTTATAGGATTTTGATGGAAGTTTGCATACGCATACTTTAAAACAAATAGAAAAATACTGCATAACCCTACCCTCCTTTTTCCCCCACACCTTAATTTCTGTCAACGTTGTTCATACAAGTCCCCAGTTTTTAATCCGATTTTGATAGTACTTAGCCCACGTATACTTCAAAATAGGGCGGTCTGGAAGCTCAGAGGTTCAGGCGCTTACTTCCGAAAGTTTCTCTCTCCGGTAGCGGGTTCAAATCCCGTGGTGAGCGGAATTTTTAAGACTTGTATTTTATTATATGAGCTACGCCGGTACGTTCCTTGTTTCTGATTCCACGTTAAACTGCAGATCTATGAGGAAAGGAATTGGCCTTCCTGCCTCTCACACAATAACATGGTACATCTCCTTCGGAAAGATTCGACCCACCTCCGGGTTGAGGACTAAGTTAGATCAACTTCTTTAACCGCATTGGATGATTTTTGGATGGGTAAAATCGTATGAGTTCGCGCTACGGACATGCTAATGTTGACGTTATATCTGTTGCGGTCTGGTGTCTCAGTGGTTTAGAGGTGTCCAACTGAGGAACGAAAGGTCAGAGGTTCGAATCCCTGTTTTTGTAGGGAATTTTATAACACCCTTAACGTTACCTCCACCACTGGCACTGTTTACTGTATAATGTGAGTACACCAGAACGTTTCAGGGGATCGGATTCCACTTTAAACTGTAGTTGCCAAGTATCTGGTAGCACTACCGAGTTAGGCTAAGGCGGCTAAGACGGGGGCGGAATGCGCAACGAGTAGAAACTCTGTCAACGGAATTATTATTATTTAGTATATGTGTAGGTATAAGTATGACGAGTTGCGCGTATGATATTCATAATTTTAAGTTTTCACTTCTGTTGGCAGTCCCCAGTGACTACCATTTGGTTTTTAAGACAGTAATAAAAAAAGACGTTACCAACAGATATTTACATTTTCCAAAAAAAAAAAAAAAAACTACTAGCTGTTTCACCTATTACCCTCAGCACACATGCCACAACTATGGAAGCAGTGATCTTGTCACGGTATCTGTAAGATATTAACCTAGTAGGTTCATTAATTGTTCTGCCAATTCATCTATTTGCTGATCCTCTACGCAGCCCATCAAAAGTCGATATTTACCTCCTACCACGGAAGATAGCAATCCCCATGCAATGCTCATTTTTCAAATGATGAAATACAAAAATAAATTTAAGATCTTTATTCAAAATGTCTGTTTATACAATAAGAAAATATATGTCGAAACTGTTATCTGGTTACTAATGCTGTTTGCGATCGAATATTGCTTAAACCGTTCGTCCGATTACAGTCCAATTCTGTACTAATCACATTATACTCTTTAAACTGAATAATACTGACTACGCCACGGTGTTTTACTGTTCCTTACATAAACACTTCTGAATATTTTCACTCATAGCGGAGACCTTCATGAAAGTATCCAACATTCTCGGAAAGCCTGCCTTGTTGCGACAATGAGTCACTCGGCGATCGAAATAATACAGCACTCTCAAATTCTTACAAAACAATCTGCTAATGTCAATTATTAATTTTAAATTACTTGAATTATTTCGAACCGATACAGGACTTAATGAGTACTCAAATACAGTGAAATCAATGAACAGCCAAAATAACACAAACTAGACGACCCGTGCGAAAATTTCGCGAATAAAATGCGATGAATAGTGAGGCTGAATATAATGTCACCAAGTTCAGTCATTACTCTTCATACTCCTACTTCATTTATCGATTTTGGTTAGAAATCGAGGGAGATAAATGGCTCGAAACTAAAAAACGTATTTTAGAAATATTGACATTTTTGCAATTTATGGGTCGAATTACGAAAAATTCCATTGTTAAAATATAATGTTACCATGGCGATGACCTTGTTCTTTGATATGATACCTCATTTATCTATATCGGTTAGATATCAAGGGAGATAAATCGCTCGTGACACAAAAATCAGTTATAGAAAAATTTATACTTTTTTCCTTTAACGGTTAAATAATAAAAACATTCTTTCTTAAAATATGATTTCACAAAGCTGATACATTTCTCCTTATATTCTTACTTCATTTATCGATTTTGGTTAGATATCCAGGGAGATAAATGGCTCGAGATACAAAAAACGCATTTTAGAAAAAGTGACATTTTTGCCTTATAAGGGTCGAATTACGAAAAATTCCTTTCTTAAAATATAATGTTACCATGGCGGAGACCTTATTCTTTAATATGGTACCTCATTTATCTATATCGGTTAGATATTAATGGAGATAAATCGCTCGTGACACAAAAATGCGTTTTAGTAAAATTTATACTTTTTCCTTTTAAGGGTTGAATTCCAAACACATTCTTTCTTAAAATATGATGTCACAAAGCTGAGACATTACTCCTCATAATCTTACCTCATTTATCGATTTTGGTTAGATATCCAGGGAGATAAATGGCTCGAGATACAAAAAACGCATTTTAGAAAAAGTGACATTTTTGCCCTATAAGGGTCGAATTACGAAAAATTCCTTTCTTAAAATATAATGTTACCATGGCGGAGACCTTATTCTTTAATATGATACCTCATTTATCTATATCGGTTAGATATTAAGGGAGATAAATCGCTCGTGACACAAAAACGAATTGCAAAAATATTGATACGTTTGCCCTTTAAGGGTCGAATTCCGAAAACTTTCTGGCTTAATATATGACGTCACTAAAGCGGAGATCTTAATCTTTAAAACGATACTTCATAAAACGGTTTCAGATAGGTATCCAGGGAGATAACTGACTCGTAACACAGAAAACAGCATTTTAGAAAAATTTACATTTTTGCCCTTTAAGGGTCGAATTCCGAAAACGTTCTTGCTTAAAATACGATTTAACCAAAGTGGAGACAATAAGCTTTAAAATGACACCTCGTTCATTGATTTCGGTTACATATGAAGGAAGATATAGGCTTGTGACAAAAAAATACCTTATAGAAATAATATATATGATTAGTGTCAAACAAGATTCCGTGACATTACATAAACTTACTGAAACGCTTTTGAATGAATCCAAAATAATGTAATTTAAAGTAGCTTACGTAGGCCAAAAGTAGTCATAAAAAATTGTAGAACTAGCTTTCCCTCCCAAACGGTAACTGAGGTAGGGTTAAATTACAGTAAAGTTGGCAGTGGGTAAAGCGGAATTTCGAAGAGAGATCAATGTCTGCTACCTGAGGCTCTAGCATTCACGATGAAGTAATAAATGTATACCGAAGAGGACTGAACTTGTTTCAGTGAAGTTTATCTTCCTACCAAGGTAACGTATTTGCACTCATACATCTCTTGATCATTTGGTCAAAGAAGATTACTTAGTATTTTGGACGGTGTTCTTCAATAGATGTAACGGGAAATTTATTTTGTTACGTTCACATGCAAACTTTGTTTCTTCGCAGGTGCGTATGGTTTGAAAGTCTGAAGAAAGTTTGCTGTATTTTAAGCTTTTTTGTCAATTTAGGAATTATTAATATTCTCACGATTCCGCCTAAAATCATTCTTTGTTCAAATTTGTAAGTGGTCTGGAAATCTGGAATAGATTACCGTTATTTTAGACTTTTACATTGCCAATGTGTATCCTTGATACAAACCATTAAGACAGTCATAATAAAATAGACAAACAGAATAATGAATTTAGTTTCGAAATAGCTGAATATTTAACTGGTACTTTTAATACCATTTATCCAAATATAATACAGAGCGAGAGAGTTATAATCGTGAAGAATCGTACAATGCATTGCCTACTGAATGTTTACAGGCTAATTTCAGCTATGTGACTCTCTGTCTAGAAGCTTCCCACTAATTTCTTGCAAACTGATCCTAAAGAAATAACCAAAGCAGATACATCAGAATAGATCCAAAATTTTGCTACCATGCTTTTTCAACCAGATTACTCCCCTATTTCTCTACTCCAATTGTTAGTGCTTTTTCAGAAACCTGTTGCAATAATATCAATGATATCTTCGATAACATTGGCAATATCGAAGTATTTGCCTATGTGTAAAGAATAGACATTGGTAACCTAATGAGAGTTCATTACCGTTAATATCCTTAAATTCATTAATACTTTTTTAATTTCTTTTCCAAATTTCTATACTTAAAAAACTAATCACAAATTGATTTAGGTAATATGAATACAAAAAAACTAAAGCATTTCTTTAAGTGTCATCAAAAAAAAATGGTAAGCTAGGCAACTACAATAATTACTAGTATGGTACAGAAGCTGAATGCTACATTTGTTACCACGCATTCGCTTATGTACAGAAAGAAATATATTTTCGTTTGCATGATTCGTGGACTAGTTGAGAGGGAAGAAAGTCGAGTTCGACTACTGTATTGTGATGTACAGGTTTTGCATTTATATGGACCCTAAAAGTAAAATTTCTTCATGTCAAAAAAAAAATTCTTGATAGTTTTTTTTTATATGGGAATTCGAATTAGGTTTTCATTATCATTCGTATTATTTTATGAGTGTTGATTTAAAACACTTCCTTAGTCAGTATAAGGGAAACTGATGGCAAATAAGATTTGGAATGAAGGCAAACTGAAGCAATGCCATTAATCACGCTGTAATGTAGGTCATTGTGCTATATTGTAGATTACGGCACATTTTCATGGGGAAATTTGTGGTGAGAAGCGCATTTGAATAGCTTGCACGACGTATGAATGAAGGCAGCGCAGTGTATGTAAAGCCGGCCACATTGAGGCCGATCGCCATTAACGCCAGCCGCTGCTCCACACATTTCCTATTCACGGTAGCCTGCAGTTAGACTAGCAAATGCGCAGCTGCGTTTAGCGGGTGCGCGGTCTCGCCGGCGTAATTAAACAGCGGCTAACACATTAAAAAAAAAAAAAAAAGTGGTCAGCTGTTTACACTGTACATTTTTTGACCTGAAAGCACTTGGTGACCTGATTTTCAGTGGTCAGAACAGGTGTGCATTCAATTATTAGAAGTATAATGGAAATTAAAAGACTTTACCATAAGCAGAACCCTCTTCTATTATGAACAGCATTATTTCAAACACAGTAAGTTTCATGAAAGGAGCGCACATTTCTTTTAAACTACTCAACATTCTCATCCATTCAACTAATTTGATTCAAGTAATTCATTCTGATTAGGGATTTACGCCACGTCGACGTCAGTGTCATCAGACATGGATTAGCGACAAGACAAAGCAATGAATACGACCATGATAGTTTGATGGATCCATCCCAACATTTACTAGAAGAGCTTCTTCCTTTTCAAATTAACAGTATATTGTGGAAAACAAAACACACAAACATTAAAATACAATTACCCGCCACTGTGGCTCAGTGCGCTGAAGTGCCGCACTCTGCATTGGGGAGGTACAACAGTATCAGGTGCGAGCATAAGCCCCCGCGTACTAACCGACCTGATTGTGGTATTCAGGCAGTTACCCTCAATCGTCTAGTATTCTAGGCAAATGCTGAGACGGTCCCCAAAGTCAGCTTCATAAAGCACACATTTCACAAACAAAAAATACTCTTATCACACAAAGAACACAAAACGTTTCACATTCCGCAGGCAGATGGCAGTTCAGACTTGCGGTGTTCGAATCGGAGAGAAAATTACAACTTTTCGCGCCTTATTTCATACCGGAAGTGATGGCTCTCTCAACAAGAGTTTAACGTATTACCCACTGCAACTGCTGTTCAGGCCACGTTTTCCAACAACAACAAAAAGAACTAGCACTCTTGCAACAATTTGCTCTTGAAGAAAACATAGTAAAAACGATCTAAGAGAATCCGGTAATAAGAGATAAGTTATTTCCCATTGCGGAAGAGGAAAAACATGGTGCTTCAGCCGTTCATAAATCTTAGAGCGAAGAAAGAAAGAAATAATGGCAGACAGGAGTGAAATTGTTGGGGACTCCATAAGAAACGTTGGTGGCGGGGACTCGTTTACACGCCACTGGGCTGAGCTTGGATCCCAGCCTCGGGAATGCCAGGTGCAGCCAGCCAGCGGACACTTTTTCTGTGGCCCGGAAGAAGCGCTGATTGGTCCATATTGTCCGCGGCGGATTTATTGCGGTGGCAGCCCTGCTGGCGGTGTCGGTTTTTGCTGGCTGCCCTCGCAGCACCCATTGTGCTCGCGTTATATGCGGGATGTGCAGCCTCCAAGCTGCCGACGTCACACAACTCTCACACTCGGCAAAATTACTGGACGACTATCGGAAAGTCGATGGACTCTTTAGAGGAAGAAGTTTCAGACAGTATCAGTTTGCTAGACCGGTCGGCTCTAGAAAAAAATTAGCGAATTAGTAATTCCAAAAAATCCATCTATCTCCAAAATGCTGAAGAAACCCACCATTGGAGCCCGCACTTTAAGGTAACTTTAGAAGGTAACCTATAAAAACCATCCCAATACAAAATGGTACCTCACTGCTTCTTCCGGACAACAACTATAGGTTTATTGTTATTTTGTGTTCAATTGATGGATTCCGCCTCGATGCCAGGTGGAAAGCAACACTTTCGACGAATGATAATCTAAGCCAATTATTTTTCTATGCATTTCCATCTCAAAGAATAATGTAGGTAGAAACTACTCTTCCTCATCATCACCTTATCCCAACATTAGGGATCAGATGCCTTTGATGTGGTTTCTTCTCGTTGGCACGATAAATTTGACTTTATAGCCACATGTGCCATGGTCACCATTTCCTTTCCAAGTACTACTCCTAGATCGCTAATCAATCTACCTCCAAGCCTTATCTCCAGCATATGCCCTGTACATTCCCTGCACTTTTTCCACTGTTTGTCATTTACAAACTTACAAACAAACACGCACAAACAAAAAGCACCAGAGCCCTTGTGAACAATTTTTACAGTGAAATTCGGAACTGCTTTTCTTATTTTTATTTTATTATGAATTATAGATCTACAACTGAGAGATATACGTTTCTGAAATTCGTTTGAGTTGAAAGTTGAATATATGATCATTTTTTATTGCAGTTGGAAAATCAAATTTATGTTTAGTGAGTTAACTAGGAAGGGGACAGAATTTGCCTAAGTGAAAGACATACTGCTTTCTGTAGCAAAATTATAACTTTTTATTTTACTAAAATATTAAAGTCTCTCCTTTAAAAAAAATATGGTAACTGTATAAACTATATAAATCATATGGTTGTTATAATGAGCCTTCAAGAAATTCGATGATAACAATGGTTGATACATTACGTTTTAATTTCTAAAAACTGAGAACGTTTTCGATTCGCCAGAAATAGGTAATAGCCGGCCCTGGCATGGCAGGGGCAGTCACAATGGCCTCGCATTGCGAGGGTCGCCTGGTCGAGCACGCCTTGAGCTTAGTTGATAAAAGGAATATACTGAAGAAGTTGAATGATATATTCTTCAAAGCATAATGGCAGTTCCAAATATTAATCTAGGACTCAGAAAGAACTTTTGAAAGCTCTGTGTGTGGAGCACAGCGTTTTATGGCAGCGATGTATGGAATTTAGGAATACAAAAAAAGAAGGAAATTTGAAGAATTTGAAATGTGGTGCTATAGAAGGATGCTGAAAATTAAGTGGACAGATAAAGTACGACACAAAGGAGTTTTGGAAATGATGGACGAGGAAAGAAGTTTATGGAAGGATCTTATAGAAAGAAGAGACAGGATAGTAGATCATATTTTGAGTCATGCAGGATTGATTAACTTGTTAGTGGAGGTAAGAACTGCAAAGAAAGACAGAGATTAGAATATATGAAGCAGATAATGGAGGAAGTGGGCTGTAAGGTATATCTTGAGATGAAAAAAGCTAGCACAAGATAGGAAGGGATGCAGCATTGCATCAAACCAGCCGAGAGACTAATGAAAAAAAGCAATAATGCAGGAGCTAGCAGTGTGGGATGGAATCCAAATGCCACTTAAAAATAAAAAAGTAGCTAATAGCATCTCAAATACTGTTTTACGTTGTTTCATTTATTTATTACAACCATGCATTAAACACTTGTAAACTTTTTTTGTAGTTAATAACGAATATGGTACCAATATATTCGCGCTGTTTTCGACCTGCCTTTTTTCAAATAGACTGATCTGTGACGTATCAGGAAAATGTGTTCAGAATGTACAATACTTTAGTTTCATTCTGCTCTGAGATTACAACAATACTGTGGCCAAAAGTCAGAAACAGCTACTTACATAAAGGACAAGATTTTTACGGACATAATAACAACCTATTTACTTCCACATTCCGTACCACAGAAGCAAACGCTTTAAAAAATGCAGCTTACAGAGAGAGAGGTATAAAAATGCAGCTGTAGGTAACTCAGGCATTGCCGGGCGGAATATCATTAGCCGGGCGGCAGGAGGAGGGAGTGATGAGGTAAGCGCGCTTGCAGGGAAATGAGGGCATTCCACGGCGCGACTCGCACCAGATTTAACAACATTCCATCCGGCGCGAGCGTCTGTTGCGCTCACAAAAGATCTGCACGCCGCGCCAAAGAGTGCGGATGAAACTGGAGGCAGGGGGCGGGGGAGGCTGAGAAAATAATGACTGCGGCGGTCTGTGGCGGAGAGGGGGTGCTGCAGCGCTGATTAATTCTGCTGGTGCTCCGCAGCCGCCATGGCTTCTAGGCTCCTCCGCCTCTCGCTCACAGCAGCTGCAGCGAACAGGTGCCGCGGAACAACGCACGTAGCTCAAATAATTGCATAAGGGTTATCGGATACTCCTAGAGGTATAGGACAATTGTCATTTTGTCTCTATTCTCTTTTTTTCCTCCTTATAACTTTACTCCTCCTCGACGTCGAGATTAATAGAGGCAGGCAAGCAACGAGATGGAAGTCATCCAGTAGCCTTCTGAAGGAACCATCCTGGCATTCGCCTGGATTGATTTTGGGATACCATGTACAACCGAAATCTGAATGACGGAATGACCCGAATACGAGTCCATAACGTTAGCACTCACGCACCACGTTTGGTCTCATCCTACACGGTTAAAGAATTGTTTACGAATCAAGTAATATGCCGTAAGTTAAGATCGCATAACATTAGGAATCAAGCCACCACTTGACGTTGTAGTGAAATTTGTAATCGACTAACTGTAATACGCGACTTTTTAAGCGTGGAGTTAAAATTATTTATAGAATTTGATATAGAAAACTGTAAGTTACGTAAAATATGTACCAAAAACTGACTGCGAGAGACACAAAGCGCGAGCGACTGATATAACATTACGGAGATACACACGCTGTCCGTCTGTCTGTCACCGTTTGGTTAGCTTTCAAACTTTGATGACAAAATATGTTATTTATCCCTAAAAAAAAAGTATTATATGTACTTCATAATGGTAAATAGTATTTCCTTCTCAAATATCATAAAGATTGATTTAGACGTGAAAACTTAACAGATACATAAGGAGACAGAGTTAATTTCGCATTTATAATATTAGAGAACAAACAAGATGTAAAACTATTGGAAATATTTAAATCACATTCAGTAGAATTTAGGAGAATGTACGTCGCCAATGTATCGAGAAATCAGTCATCTTTAGACAATATACATCGAAATACTCTGCGTTCACATTCACGGAACAAGTTTTCAACTGATATTAGCTTAACCGATCGTTTATGTGTTTCTGACTTCTTTTATATTTTTTTCATGTGTTTAACACAAAAGTAAATAAAAATCACAAAATTTCAACAATCCATAAAATCTCCCAACTAAACGCATAGTTTACACCAAAATTTTTATTTTTCTCCCTTAAAAATAATAAAAAGCACCATTTTTTTAAGGAGAATTGAATTTTAAGTAACAAATAGGGACAGCAGCATGCAAAAGAATACCAAGAAATATATTGTTTCTCTGTTTAGCACTTTACTTGAAAGTGTACAAAATATCTATGTATTTATATAAAAATGTATGCGTGTATAACTGCATGCTCTTTACACAATTTTAATCAGATCTCGATGAACCTTCTTTCATGTATACTTTAGAACAAGGGTAAAAATACTGTCCATATTTGGGTTTCAAAAGCCCATTACCTCTCCCCCTAACCCCCCTTAAGGAAAACTTACGGGTGCAACGGTTCAGTTTCTTCCAAATATTTCGAAAACGGTAGGAAATCGGCGAAAGTTGTTGGCGATATTTTGAAATCCCATAAAATGTCTTGTTATTAGCGTTAACTAGTTTCAGTAGAACAATTATTGACCAACAAATTCGAATTTTAATTTTAAAACTTGTTTTTATCTAGGAGTAGCAACAGTTTTTATCCGATCATGATGAAAATTTGCACAGGTTAATACAAAGGGGAAAATATTGTCTGCAATTGGTTTGCAAAACAGCGGCGTTGTTGCCGAGAATGTTTGCGAAAATTTGCTCGAACGGGAAAAAATATCAGAACCTTCATTTCCAGCCCCGGTACTCTGATAGTTCAATGTAAATAATAACATTAGAATTAGTTCTGCCAATTTGAGCATCCAAATGAAACTATATGAAACTATCTTTTTTAGAACAATATACAAATAAAAAAAAGTTTGTATCGAAATCTTGATCCGAGCAGTCAAAATATTGTCTTATCAAAGAGTAGTCACACTCATGGAACACAATAATACTACCCTTTATGAATTACTGTCTGATTATTACTGTTCAATGTAAACATTCAACAGGATTTCAGAATCCTTACCTGTTTAATGTTCTCATGAATAAAATTTAGACTTGCTGATATGGTAAAAATATATGAACGATTTTGCTTTCTTTTAAATTCTCCTATCTGGCGTGGCATCAGTTTTTTTTGGGGGGATTTGCTAACAAGCCCAACTGTAATGGCGGTTTTTAAAACCAGGATTAAGAGTGATGTTATTTTACCGGAAGAATGTAAAGCAACCAAATATCGGAGGGCATACGATAAACTGAGAACCTTTTAGCAGCATAAAAACAAAAAATAACACTTGCGCTAGATATATAAATAGAAGGAAGAAATACTACAATAGCAATGAAGCAAAAATCGAAAGGAAAGTATATTATTTTAGATGCAGAGGAGAATGGAAAGAACGTAATGTATAATCTCATATAAAGTTTCATAGTTTTCAAAATTTAATAGAAATTAAATGATATCCTTGGGAACGGGTAACAACAATTATTTCTAAAGTTTCACAATTTAATACGATCATAGTTTTCCAAATTTAATACAAATTAGATGATACCCTTGGAAACAGTTAACAAAATTTGTCCTTGTTTTTTTCATTTTTCTATCATTACTTGTCAGTTATGCTCAATTCACGGGTTCTATATTTACTTCAGCATTAGATTCAATTTGAAATATTCAGTGGAAATGGGGAACATAGGGTTATTCGGAAAAAATTCCTGTAGTTGAGCTCATTTCAGTAATTCTAGGAGAGAGCCTAACTCACCTATGATTCTCGATTTTACTCCAATTTAAAATAAGTATCTCTTAGCGCTAATAGAATCGCTATCTATCATCTACGAAAAGGTGAAATTATTGAAATTTTTGAAAAATTCGCTTATCAGCATCTGTTTGATCTATTTATCATAATACCATATATCACTAACAACATTAGAGAAAGATAATAAAATAAAAATGAAAAAGATAGTTGCTGTTGTTCTGAATATGTAATTTAATACCGAAAATAGGCACAGGTAGAAGATATTTTACTTTTAAGGTATCTTGACCTGGCGTAAATGGGTTCGAAACACAGTCCGGGAAAATAGTTTGATTTTATTTTATTTGTGCAGTCACTACACCGGATCAACTGGATGCTTCTTTAACATAGACACGCACCGAATTCGTTCTTGTTAGTTTTTAGTAGCTGATAACGACAGTGAAAATCTTCTGGTCTTCGACAACCGACTGTATAACAGGAAAAGAAAAAAGCACTGTAAATCCTGTTGGCACTTCAAATGTAAATATTACAATCACCAGACTCACAGGATTGTTAAAAAAAAAAGTGTTGCAGACTATCCAGGAGTTTTACCAAACAACATAGACCGAAAATCTGTGATTGACCAAATAATAATGGTGGTTTGCTCTTATGTTCCAGTTCATACGATTGCGTTTATTAAATTGCCATCACGTTATAATACTTAAGTCAACAAGTTTTCAGAAAACGTTCCAGGTTTGACAAAATTGGGAGGAAAGCAGTATATCTGTGTTTCTGGCCTATCGAGATGTGTATACTGCGCTTCTTAGGCGGTTGCCTCTGGCAGTGATTGTAACGGAGAGGACGGAGCGTGCCCCTGAGCGCCAGGCCGCCCGCTGTACATTATGAGGGGCGTGGCGACATCTGCAGCGGACGTAAACTGGCCGGGGCAGCGCCGCCGCGCAGCGCCGAGCAGATTGAATCCGCCGCGCCGCCTTGAATATGCATGGCGCGCCTCTCCCGGCTTCTTACGGCGGCCGCTGGACGGCGGCCTTGTGCCCCGGTTTTAATTAACGTCCTGGAATAATTAGCCGCAGAGGCCGGCTGAGGTCTCACTCGGTTTAGTCGGTATTAGTTGCCGTCCAGTATGCGTGCCTGCAGTGGACAGCGCTCACCCCGCTTTGGCAGCTTATCCACGTCGGGAATTCTCGTCAGCTTACAATAACTGACCAAACAATCAAGTCAATCTAAATTCGGGACCAAGGCAAAAAGTTTAAATAGGTATATACATCTTTTCTCCCGGTTTTAAAACATCTCCTGTAGACAAACATTTGTCCAGCTGGAGTCTGCGGAATATATCCAATGCAAACCACACGAAATTATCACCGAGCGTGATGGGTGGTGATGGGTGGGCGGTTAACGTCTGGCCTCGCATTAGGAAGGACGCCGCGCCGGTTCGAATCCCCGTCAGGGTATTCAGATTTGAGTTTTCCATGGTTTCCCCAATTTCTCCAGGCGAATGTCTGGAAGCTTCCCACAGAAGGCCACGGCCGAATTCTTTCCCGTTCCTTGTCCCCCATTCTCTCCCATCTCTCGACATCGACGAGGCGTAAAGCCATAGTAAAAAACAACGAAATTATTGATTTAATCTACTATACAAGCTCATGAAAGTTCCGTAATAGTGCGGCGCGTATTTATCTTGACTTGCGTTCTCTGGTGTAGAAGCAAAGTGTCAAAGCGTATAATACAGTATGAAAGGAGACAGATGTGAGGAAAGGTGAGTCACGGGAGAGCGTATTAGGGCCATTTTCGATTATTATTCTAATTAATAATTCCGCTGTTGGTCAACAGATCGAGGTTACGCTGTTTGCAGATGATATAATCTGCTGTATTTTCGTTGGCTCGCTCCTTCTGCGGTGATCACCTCGATAGTTATTGGCTTGGGCTCTCGCTGACGTCACACACTCCGCCTTCATTGGCGGACTAATAGTAGCCAGAGATGTCACTACAGAAGGGAGACTATGAGCTTCATTTAACAGCCAAGCAAGTGCGAAGAAATGAGTTACCTGAACACTTTCATTAAGTTTGTCTTTCACAACATTTTATTTGAAATTAAATACGTCAATTCAGTTAAAAACGTTTACTAAAATAGTACCACTGAGAAAATGTGGAATAACCTCGGTGATTTTTTTTACCAAGAAGAATTTAGTAGGATAATTTAGTTCGTACTTTAACCAGACCAGGTCAACCTATCATGACCCTTGACCCTATAAACGGAAACTGTTCTACAACTGTGACAATAACCAAACCACAGTAAAGAGCTTACACTATTACTTTACAATAGGATTACATCTTGAGAGGTTTGTGATTAAAATGCATATGGGTTCAGACAGAATGCTAGGTTGGATTGTTAAATACGAACTAAAGATAAATGTTAAGAAGGGTCAACGTATTAGGTACATAGACAATAAAATAAATGTATGGTATCATTATTCAGTGGAAGGGGAATTTCTTTTTGATATAATAAAATGTAAATACCAGTAAGCGAAACTGCGCAGGGTAGTTGTAGGGAAAGGATTCAGAGTATTGCTCCTATTGGAGAGGCTAATAAGAGAATATGAGTGGTCTAGTGGTTTGACTGAGATCGAAAGGTATCATGTTCGAATCCCCGTCTCGCTGTGATTTTCAAATGCACCTAACCTAACATTTACCTCTCAAGGAACTCCAAAACACTTCCGTGGTGTCGATTACACGTTGAGCTGTGGGTGCCCTATATTCGGTAGGATTACGAGGCTAGATTAGTTATCCACGACAAGAGGCGCACTGCGCAGCGAATCGAAAAACTGCCGACTGAAGGGATCTCACAGCTATCAACGCAATATGATGATTTGATTTGATCACAGATGTTCCAGCATGTACATTACCAGGGAAGCAAGAGAGATGGGTTACCAAACATTGGTGCAGCCCTTGCTACTGTTGGTTGATCTGGGACCCGTGTTGTGAGTATCAAATACTGACTTTGGAGGAGATGAAAAAGGATTAATCAGGCTTGTCTGTGGAAAGCATCAAAGGATCCATTCAGTAACTCGAATTATGAAAGAGTTGGGTCTGGAGTCATTGCAGGGTAGACGAAAGGTGAAGATAATTGTGAGCACATTTTGGCTACGAGAAGTGAATAAATATTGGTGGAAGTTTTAGAAGTATAATGTGTAATGGTACAGTGTAAATTATCAGTTGATTTCAGACTTAATGGAGTGGGAAAGTTTTCAGTTTTAGTTAGCGGAGTGAGGGACTGAAATAATTACCCGAGGAAGTAATGAACAGTATACCTCACACTGTGATGAACGTTAAGATAAAAAAGGATCTGAATAAAGGTATGGACGTTCATTACAGGTCGTTAATGCGCTCAGTTGCTTGTTGACCATTTGCAGCTCTTTATGAACTTCTCATTCCCGATGACGATAGGTAGTTACAGGATTATTATGGGCGGTATCACCAGTCCCATGTAGTTCTAAACCTATTTTATAAATGAATTTTGCCACCTATTATGCCAAACATAAATTTCGTGAGTTTGTTTGGGAAACGATTGGCATACGCGTTCATGCATGAGGGGAAGCACCTACCATAACTATGCAACTACGGCTGGCTATCGAGACAGCGTACGTGGAGATCCATGTCGAATACTTTCAAAGTCACTTCAAATGGTCGTGGTTGAATTCCTTCCTGTTCCTTGCATCCAAGTTCTCCCTTGAATTTGAAAGCAATCGAAAAAACTCGTGCATCAAAATTAAGGTAAAATCAATTCATAATTATTATAATAGATGAAAATGATATCCGTAAACTGTAATAGTAGACTTCGATTCTACACATCTACAATTACAAAACTGTCATCTTCGGCAGCTAATACAGAAATTAAAACCAAGTCACCGAAGTAAATTATGACGTATGCTAACAAACAGAGGTTACAGCTACTAGGAATATAACATAGTTATAAACATTTATGAAGATATTCATAGAAAGGAAATCGAAATTCTTAGCAGCATTAAGAAAGCACTAAACCATTAGCTTTTTAGCGGTGTCCTAAATAATGCTTCTGTTTGCAGTAGGATATTGGGATAAGAAACCCGCAAAGTTAGCTACCTAAAAAGAAAAACATGAAAGACGGATAGGATACTACAGTCACACACATTAGTAGAAATATGCATCTTCTCTCTTCTCTATACTGGTTAAAACAGCGCAATCTGTTAATAAAAACGAGTGTAATCTAAACTTTACTCCAGCGCCAGTAGTTAATATCTTTTACCAATATTCACTGCAAACTTCTTGCGTCCCCATTTTCTTCAAAATCAACTTCCTTCAAAATCAACCAAACAAAACCTTACTGCTCTCTGTAGTATCCTTCGTCTAACAACCGATGTCTCTTGATTGCTCGCAACCACCTTAACAAACAGACTACAACAACCAGCCTTACTATGGAACTGTCTATCCTCAAAATTGTTACGAACTTTCAGTAACAGAGATATCATTCCTAAAATTGTTCTAGTAACAACAAAAGAAAAAAAGCAAAGGCCTGAAAACACTTATTATTTAGGGATATGTCATCAGTACTCTCACAATTGATCACTAGCGTGGCCCTTATTTGTCAGTTTCCGTATCCATTATCGCTATTGCTGTAACTCGATTTGGTACACATCAGGGTAACTAGAACCTCGAAGGTTTGCTTCCAAAGAGACCGAGCGTGGGGGTGAGTGGTTAACGGTCTGGCCTCGCATTCGGGAGGACGCCAGTTCTAATCCTCGATCAGGCATCCAGATTTGGGTTTTCCATGGTTTCCCCAAATCAATCCAAGCGAATGCCGGGATGGTTCCTACAAAAGTCTGTGGACAAATTCCTTCCCATTCTTGTCCCCAGTCCCATCCCGCCTCTAATGACCTCGACGTCGACGAGGCGTAAAGCCATAAGTAAGTAAAAAAAAGATTCCAAAAATTCAGAGTGAAATTTCCAATAAACTATACAAGGGGTGGCCAAACCGGCCCTCCTTGAATATTTTCCCAGCCCGCGAGTTTCACCACACTTTTACAAAATATATTTATTTTATAATGGCCAAAGTAGTGAAATCCAATGTATTGAAAAAATACATTATTTTTGCATCCATATTTTTATAATTGATTTCATTTGTATTTATATATCTTTTATATATTATTTTTAGTGTTATATATTTCTTTAAAATGTGCGTTTAGTATCATTATTATTATATTATCTATGTTTACATGTAAGAATAATAGTAAACACAATAATAATAACTCATTATGTTTAAATTTTCACTCCAAAAATATATCTATAGTGGGTCTAAATCTAATATGGGGATATATAATTTTATATGCGGCCCGCAGAGTTATGTGCGTTTCCAAAGTGGCCCGCACGATCATTTGGGTTGGCCACCCCTGAACTATACTAAGAAACCACCAATATATTCCACCGGATGTTCTTTTTTTTTTTGCTTATTGCTTATTGCTTTACGCTTCGTCGAGGTCATTAGAAGCGGGAAAGAACTTGGAACAAGGAACGGGGGAGGGGAGGGGGAAAGATATTCGGTCGTGGCGTTTTGAAAGAATCATTCCGCGAATAGCCTGCAATGATTTCGAGAAACCAAGGAAAACCGAAATCAGGATGGCCGGATGGGGATTTGAACCCTTGAGGTCAGATCATTACCGCTTACCCACCAGTGGAAGGATTTGGAGAAATTATGGGAAATCTAAATCTCCCTATGTTGAACCCGGGTCCTCGGGAATGGCTTGACCAACTCTCACAACAGGATCAGCTTTCGAACGCAGTGGGGTAACGACCTCGCTGACAAAGTGGAGCCTGTAATTAAGCGGTCTCTGTGCGTGAGGTGTGCAGGGTGCAAACTTGCTAATTAGCACCACACACCACCGGCCTCGTGCAACACTATCAACACACGCACGTGCGAGTATCAACCACAGGAAACGCCCGCCTATACGAGACTCGTAGCGGCGAAGCCGGATATTGCATCTTGTACCACGCCTAATAACTAGCTGGAAAGAAATATTTTGGGGATATTCTAAGATTTAGATAATTTTGAAGATAATTTGTCGTTTATTTTCGTTAGTCAAAAATATAATGCTGGCACAAAAATCATCATACTAAATGAATAAAATCTGATAAATTACTGAATAGTTTTGAAACCAGAAAGACTCAACGAAACAATCACTAAGAAAAAAACAAAGGACTTAATATTTCTTTACGTTCATGATCTTATAGTAGCGTACGGGCTAGAGTGCTAGCTCCGCGTGCTGAAGGTCGCCGGTTTGAGTCCGGCCGTGGGCATGGGTGTTTAAGTGTTGTGTCTGTGAATGTCATGTCCGTCCTGTGGTGTGTCTAATTAGCTGAAAAAAAATAACCGAACTGACTGTGTTGCCTAAGATGCCAAAAACCATTTTAAATTTTTTTTAAAAATGATCATATATGTGATAGCATTTCATTCAGATGATATCCTTTAAATTTTCATAATGTGCTTTGCCAAAAATACGTGCTCAGATAATCATTCTTGTGGAAACAACGTTAAATTGGTTCAGAAATAGATTTAAAGTTGTAGGTACATATTCGACACCAATACGATATTTATAATATCATTCGTACATTGCAGAAAATTATACTTCGGTAGCAATATCAATGTACATGGCTGTTACAATAGCAAGAAATATAACACACACAACTTCTCCTTTTTTTTTCTCCGGATATAAACGTTCATTCAAGTCAGGGTCATTAGAGAAGGGAGAGGGCTAGGTTCGAAGAAAGGGAAGGAATTCGGCAATGGTATTTTGAAGGAACAATCCAGGAAGTAAGCGGAGGTTAGTGGAAAACCGAAACGTGGATAACCGGACAGGGATTCGAACCCACGTCCTCCTGAATATCAGGCTCGAGCGTCACCAGCGTCCATCAGGAATAATTCAGTTTACTGACGATTGTAGCGGATGGATAACATCTATATATATAAAGATGAATGTATGTATGTATGTTTGTTTGTTTGTTAGTTTGTTTGTTCTTCATACAAATCCACAGTTTTCATCCGATCTCGATGAAACTTTGCACACTTATCCTTTGAAACAATTGGTTGAAAAATTATCTGCATAAATAATACATGTTATCTCATAATTTCGAAATACTACTGAACGGCGATAGATAGACGCGTTGGATATGGAGGTCTCTCTACTGTTTTTCAGTGTAGCGGTCATGTAGCTCAGTGGCTAAAGCGCTGGCATACTAATGTTTGGGCCGTGGTCTCCGGTTAAAATCTCCATGGAGGCTAAGATTTTTAAAAATTGTTTTTGATCATAAGACTCACGCCTGGGCCGTCGGTTATTCGGATTGAATGTTAAACTGTAGATATTACAAAGTTAGGGGTGCAATGCGAGGCAAATCGGAGGTAGTCTTACAATGCTGTAGGTGTACACTTTCTTACGTTATATTGATCCCTCAGGGGTGATTCGCAGTCAGTGTGTGTGTGATCTGCAGTAATCTTTATATATAAAGATGAATGTTTGTTTGTTTGTTGGTTTGTTTGTTTGTTCTTCATACAAATCCACAGTTTTTATCCGTTCTCGATGAAACTTTGCACACTTATCCTTTGAAACAAGGAGAAAAATACTGTCAACATTTGGTTGAAAAATTATCTCAATAAATAACACATTTGTCTCATAACTTCGAAATACGGCGGTAGACTGACACGTTGGATGTGGACGACTCCGTACCGAGTTTCCCCGTAGTGGCCTGGCAGCTGAGTGGCTAAAGCGCTGGCTTACAAACGTCGTGATCTCCGGTTCAAATCTCCCTCGGGGATAAGATTTTTAAAAATTGTTTTTCATCGTAAGAGTCAGGCCTGAGCCGTAGGTTATTCGGATTGAATGTTAAACCCTAGATATTAGAAAGATAGGGGTGCAATGCGAGACAAATCGTAGGTAGTCTTGCAATGTTGTAGGTGTACACTTTTTTACGTTATAATTATCCCTCAGGTGTTGTTCACAGTCAGTGTGTGAGTGTGAACCACAGTAATATTATTATAAATACGGAAGTAAGTCTCTGTCTTTTTGTTACGTTTTGACGACTAAATGGCTATATCGTTGTGATGTAATTTTATAAGGAAATGTGTATGAAGGGAACAGGATATTTTTTTTCCAGTATAATTAACAGTTGAAGTCACGAAATTTTGAGATCTTATCGAATAGTGACAGAAATATGTTGGAAATTAATTCTCTTCAAGAGGCAGGTTCGACGGTAGAATGATATAGTGATAACTTTCCTGTCATATTATGCCGACTCGATATTGTTTGGAACTAATCCTTCTTTACCAACAACTTACTATATTTAATTCTGGCAAAAAAATTCTTAATCCACGCGTGCGAAGTCGCGGGTACGAGGCTAGTAATACTATAAATGCGGAATTAAGTCTCTGTCTTTTGTTACGTTTTGACAACTAAATGTCTATACCGATATTGACGGAATTTGACAAGAAAATCTGTAGGGACGGCACAGAACATTTTTTTTTTTTTTTTTTTTTTTTTTTTTCGGTATGATTAACAATTGTAGTCACGAAATTATAAGAACTTATCGAATGGTGACAGAGAGACGGATGTGTGTGTTAGTCTGTAATGTTACGTCGCTTGCTCAAGCTATGCTTCTCGCGCATTATGTTAGTGTCTAATTTGTTAATAACTTTCGTTTAGAGAAAAAAACGTATTATTTAGTATAGATGTCGATTTTCTCTGTCTTATTACCTTGTGTCTGCTTAAATATTTCTGGCCCCAGTTTATTTTGCCTTCTTTTTTGACATGCCTTGCGGGCGTAAACTGGCCTAAGTTGTAGCTGTAGCAGAGCACTAGGAGCTAAAGTTATTAGAACCCAAGAATCGGATGCCCATGCTGAAGAAAGATGAAAAAACCAAGCTGAAATAAAGCTGCCCTTAGTTAACATCCCTCCCCACCCCCACACATCCCCTCACCTTCGTTTGTTTTTCTGTTTTTAAATATGTTGGAAATTGATTCTGTTCAAGAGACAGGTTCGATGGTAGAATTATATAGTAGTGGCTTTCCGGTCATATTATGCCGACTCGGTGTTCTTTGGGACCAATCCATTGCTAATAACAACTTTCTATATTCAATTCTGGCAAAGAGATTCTTAATCCACGCGTACGAAGTCGCGGGTATCAGCTAGTTTCTATAATTCTGTTTTCAAAATCCTCACGTCTTTAAGCCAAGATGAAATACCTATTTTTATAACTAATTTCACTGTTTAAAATTATGTTTATCATACTTTTACTTTGTAGGATGAGGAGAACTAATACAAACAAACGTCACTAAAATTCGTTTGTTTAAATCTCATCTTATTTTTTAGTCAGTCTCAAAACTGGTTTCCAGCAGTCACTATTCACCGTTCAATTTTATTTTCTGCAAGTCTTTTAACTTCAATTTTTATTGCTACCGACTTCCTCAATTATATTATTTTTCCCTTTACTCTTTTCAACTTAAAATCCGCGCTATTAATATTTCCAAGTAGTAGTTGTGCCTTATTAAGGGATCCCTTCTGCTCTGTAACGTCTTACGCAAATTTGGTTTCTCGTTTATTTTTCTCTCTCTACAAACTTACCATCTGCAGTTTTCAGTCGACAAATTTGATACGATGATGATATTGTGCGCCATCAGAGCGGTGAAAAGAGAAACGTATACCAGCGCATTAGGCACCGAGGGTACTCAGTAACGTCGCAGAATAAGGGGAGGCAGTATGAAAGTTTGGCCGAGCTTCTATACGGCTTGGCTAATGGAGTAAGCGAACGACGGCGGCGGAGTGCAAGGAGGGGCAAATAGCTTCCGACTCGAGGAGGGGGGCCGGCCGAATGCAGTCTGCTAAGACTAGGCTTACGGAATGAATATCTTTCTCTTCACAACGTGGACATTACTGTTCTAAACAACACCTGTGCAAAATAAACTTGCAGCAATCAACTTCCAGGAATTGCCACCACAAGAGAGACGAACCTGAATTTGATGTGGCTAGAGAGCATTTAGTCATTCCCTGAAATAATCTCAGTTTAATATAAAACGTAAATTAAAGCAACTCTGGAAGGTAATTGCTGCAACTCGGAATTGTCAGCGCACTACGGACACTATAACTGGTTAAGTTTATGTAATTGCATATTTGCAACCGCATGAACAGTTTCTTACGGACATACTATCCAATATCTTAACAGTTGTAATATGCTAGATGTTTTCCACGTTTCAAGTGACTCTTCTTCTATTCAATTTCGGCCATCTAATGCGCACGAAAAGTAATTCTGTGTGTTTATTTAGAAACTTTCTTTCATGTCTTCCAATAGTTCTACATTCTTTCACTTTTCTTTTTCTACCTTCCTTTGGCCCATTTGTTATTACATTTACCTTTTTTTCCAGAAAACACTTGAAATTTTGGATTAATCTTCAAAAAGTTGCTCTATCTTGTTTTGTATCTTCTGTAATCTCTATCATATCTTACTTCACTCCTTGCCACTCTTGCAAATGTGTGTGAGTGGTTTATTTTTTTAAGTCTGCTGTTAACCATTCTCATCATGTGACCAAAAACTGATTCACCTCTCCCTAACCTTGCACAGATCTTTATTCCTCAGGTGGCTAAACTCTCCTATTTCAGTTTTAAATGGTCCCCAAATTTTCCTTTATGTCATCTATTTCTCCAGTCTCAATACAGAACATGCATTCTGAGGCGTAGGGACCCTCTGATTTAATTACTGTGTTATAAGGTTTTATTTCCTTTTTTCCAGAGAAATTCCTTTTATTGTACGTATCTTTGATTAGTTGGTATGGTAGTTCTGGTTTTCTTGATCTTGATTTTTTTTGCTTCTTTATCAAGCCCATTAACCTGATTTACCTAACCTAGATATTTAAATTTATTTAACTTGTCGATTTTTCCATACTTTGTGTTTTGTATTGTCAGTGTATCCCTAATATTCGTCATGAATTTAGTCTGAAGTCCATCTTTTCCTGCTATTTCATTCAGAAAATTGATTTGTTCGAGTGCTGTTTTTATACTTTTAGAGAGAATTGCTATGTCATCAGCGAAGGGGTACCGGGGATATTATTCACAGAATGAGTGCTAGATAAATTACAGAACTCCAGTTAACTAACACCTTATAATTTTTCGTAGTTTATAGAACTTATAAATTAACATTGCAAACCAGTAGTAACGAGAAAAACTCCAGTTATTAATATGCATTATAAATAGTTAAATTTTGTTACTGTTGGGGAGGAG
Source organism: Vandiemenella viatica (assembly GCA_031002005.1). Classification (NCBI taxonomy): domain Eukaryota; kingdom Metazoa; phylum Arthropoda; class Insecta; order Orthoptera; family Morabidae; genus Vandiemenella; species Vandiemenella viatica. The sequence continues at coordinate 135,524,479 of JARYHS010008075.1, forward strand.
TTTGAATTTGAAGGATAAGAAAAAAACTTGATAACAAAGACGAAATCAATAAAAAAAATTCACGTAAAACGATGACAACCTGTCTAATTAAATTTTCCCACGGATTGCGAAACAATGGCCATCGAAGGAAGATTTTAAACTAATCGAACTGAGGCGTTCCTCTGAATGATTAGTTAACGTCCATTACCCTCAAGTCAGTGTCTTACCCGAAACCGCTAAGGTGCAAGAACTTGACCTGGCGTCAGACATGGGACTAGCTGGTTCAAGTCTAGGTGGTTATAAGCTGCCATGAGACGGTGCTTGGCAAGTAGGTTCTCTAAGCACCAGATAATACATCAGACGCACCGTTCTCAATCATACCTCTCTGTCGTGAGTGTTTAGTAAATACATGACGTATTTCATATCTGCAGTATAGCTGTGCCACCTGCAACAGAAGTCTGCCACCTAGTGAGTGTGAAGAGGAAGGTATCAGTCTCTCAACAGGAGTCACCTGCATTGCATGCGTCTATCGAAATGTCTGTGATAAGTTGAAATGTCAGACCTGTCAGAATTCCAAAGAGGAATGATTGTCAGAGCGCGTTTAAGTGGAGCATCGGATAAGGAAACATCAAACCTTTTTGGGTTTGCAAGGAGTACGGTATCAGCCGTTATGACAGCGTACACGAAAGAGGGTAAGACGGCGTCTTCAAAGCACAACAGTGGCCGAAAGTCAAAGCTTACTGATAGGTATAGAATGGTCTTGAAGCGCATATCTTGGCACCGTCTTGGACCACTTGTTATTTCTGCATGGTAGAATCAAATCCAATCGCTATCTAAGCATTCTAGAGGATCATGTCCATCCTTTTGTCCAGACTGTATTCCCTGGAGAGTGACCGCTTTCTCAAGACAACAACGCCCCTATCCACATTGCTAGAGCATGACGATGAAGTTGAACATCTTGCCTGGCCCTCTCAGTCTCCGGACTTGAATATTATTGAACATTTATGGGAATATATGGAGTCCAAACTTCGTTCCCGATTTCCTCCTCCATCCAGCCTACCAGAATTAGAGACCGTTCTGCAGGAGGAATGGCTTAATATACCTTTAAATATTGTCCATGACCTTTATGCATCTCTCCCACGTAGCATTTTATCTTTACTTCAGTCAAAGGGTGGTCCTACCACCTATTAATAAAGATTTTCCATTATTTCACAGGTGTTCGTATTAGTTTGTCCTCCCCCTGTATATTCGTATGGTCTCACGATTAGGTTACATAGTTTCAGTGTGTCGCTCATTCCGGGTCAAAGTTGAACCTGCAGTTTAACGTAGATTCCGGACCACATTGGTGGCGTGTATAGTGACAGCATGCGACATTGAATTTGCTGATTCATCTTTCGATTAAGAACTTTAAATTTGTCAAACCTTTGTTGTCGTAAATCACTAATCCGTGTTTCTTTTTACTTGTGGCTTTACGCCTCGTCAACTCCGATATCATTTGAGACAGGATGAGACTGTGGACAAGGAATGGGGAGGAATTCGGCCATGGCCCTTTTGAAAGAAGCATCCCTGCATTCACCTGGAATGATTTGGGGAAACCATGGAAAACCCATATCTAGATGGCCGGAAGGGGATTCGAACACAGGTCCTCCAGAATGCGAAGCCAGAGAGTTAACCACTCACCCACCATGCTCGGTAAATAATCTCTCTTCTTTAAACCATTCCGCTGTCACCGGTCGTCAGGCGCGGACGTGCTAGCAGCAACATCCGTGTAGTCGGGCAACGCCGCAGCGATAAACTGCAGTGTCTAGTGTGAAAGTTTGTGTGTGTGTAACTAAAAATCCATCTCAGCATAAAGGCGAATCTTGCAGTAAAAGGTAAGAGATGGCTTCCAGCGCTATAACAAGAAAATAACTCAGTAAAATTCACATTTGATCGAGCCCTCGTAAGGCCAACGGCTTACGAGATACACGTGTGACTTAAATAAAGTAAAACTAATCGATGAAGAAGTAATGGGAATACAATTAGACTAGTTCCAAAACTATGTATTTTTCAAAATGACACGTGAGGAATACTGTGTTAGTATAATTGAAGCAAACACTGGCAACTTGCAATTCCAACATGCCGAAGGAAATGCTCAAGTAACAAACGCAGGAATGCGCAAAAGACAGATAAGAGTGTTAAGCCTGCCCCTCTAAACATCCAACGAATCGATTCTACAGGTGATCAAACCGTTTGGGAAAGTGACAGAAACCACAGAAGATGAATGTTGAGGCAATATCCGATTTAAGAAAATAAATGGAGTGCGGTTAGTAAAAATGGATATAACAAGACACATACTATTATATATCAACGTATGCAGGTTCAGAGCACTGGTGGTCTACGACGGGCAGCCCCGAACCTGTGCTCTATGTAATTCAATATAATATATCAGAGCAAATTTCCCCCGCATGCAACCGACAATACTGCCGCTAACATACGCCAAGCGCTCCGAAACATCAAAACAAAATGAAGAATCCTGACTGGAAAAACAACAGCAGTTTCCACCGCTGACGAAAATGGACGTTTGCAGCCCTGAGACAGAAATGAGAACAGAAACAAAGGAACAAAAAAATTTTAACACAAGGACCACCGAAGAAACTAGGTGCGACGAGGAACGCAAAACTAAGAACGAAATGGCAGAAAATCTCCAAACTAAACAATAAGGAGACTTGACTGACAAGGCAAAAACAAACATGGAAGAGACAAAACAGAAAAAGGAATACAGAACCTCTGGAAAACATGGCAGAAACTGACGACAACATGGAGTCGGATCACGAAAAGGATGAAACGATGTTGACAACTGATCCCCAATCTACAGCAGAAGAAATCGAGTGGACGAGACTAGCGGTCTCCAAACCCGGTAAGAAACGCCAAGCCAGGAAACAACTGGAAACGAAAACCAAACAAACCAGGGAAACATGTACAGAGAGAGAAAATGTAGATAATGTCAAACGCAGTGGAAAAACGAAGCTCAAATTTCAATACAATGAATCAAGTCTTAACAACAGCGACTATTAACATCAATCGCATAACAAACGCAATCAACCTGTAATCCTTGCAACAATTTCTTAGCCCAAGTTTTTGACCATTTCTTAGATACCCTCATGAAAGTAGGAATTCCGTTGCCCACTTGCGCTGCCTCACTCCTTGCGTCTGATGATTATACGGTTTATAACATTTTGTATCTGCATATAGAAAATATGGGTATCACAATTTAAATCAATTGTAAATAACATGCACTTATTGGTATGATATTATTATTGATAAATGACTGGTGGTATTCGGTAATACAAAAATGTCTAATGCACGATCTACCATTGTTATATTATTGATGTTCTTGCGTAAAACGAAAATGGTAATTTCATGTAATTATTATTGGTATTCTATTGATGTTATTCTGTATAATGAAAAGAGCCAACTGCATGATATTATTATTGTTATATTGTAGATGTTAAATTGTAAAACGAAGGTGGCTGTATGGGTACAAGCCCAAATGCCAACAAAATAAATGAAAAAAAACTACCATCTAAAATAAATAACAAATAACTTCAAAAATAATCATAGGAACAAAGTAAAAATTAAGGCTTTGGTTAAACTTGCTTGCCTCTATATAGTATGGAAATATCAGGTTTGTAGCTTCATCAGGAGCAAAGTAATCAAGCCGCAAATATGTGCCCGAATTTTTCATGTTTGCGACTGTAATTCAATAAATACGGGGAAAAACTCCATATCAGATTTTTCTGGTGATTTATGGATGAAACCACGTATGTGTACCAAATTACTTGTTTCTAGGATTACTGGAAGTACAGTGGAATTTTGATTTCGGGGTGTTGTGCCGAAATCAAATTTTTAAATTCAATAACTTCAAAAATAAGAAATGGAAAGAAGTAAAATTAAATATATTAGTTCAACATATTAAGCTCACTCTACAGTGAAAAACTGAGGTTTATAAAGTAATTCGGGCAAAAACCGATTTCACGTTAGGGGTAGGTAATGGTATTGGTATATGGAAATTTGCGAGTTTTAGACTCTTCTTATAATATGTGGGTAAAATGTTATCTGTTTACCAAATTTCAGCTTTCTACGGCTACGGGAAGTGGCTTAGAATTTTGATGATCATCAGTCAGTCAGTGAGTGAGTGAGTGACAAAATTGCTGTAGTTTGCATCCGAATAACATGCGAACTAAGAACAGTAACAAAATAAGATTTAGTAAATTTGCTAAGATTGCTGACATCTATGCATAACAGAAATTTTAGACATGTAGCATAAATATGACCGAAGAAATTGAGGTTCAAAAATGGCCCGAATCGCTTCGAGAAAAGGGTAGGCAGTGCCGCCGTTGACTCGACTTGGCGGGTGCACTGCCGTGCACCCAAATAACTTGGATGTAGTAGAGAAAGAGAAGGCCTCGATACCACCTGATTAGGGCGACAAAAAGAAGAAACTCTCAGTTTGTACCATAATTTCGGCAGATGGAGTCAGAATAACCAATCAATAGGAGGTTCCAGCAATGATTTGGAATCATTTTTCCTCCTTTTAAAATGCCTCCCCCACAATAGGAGATGACAGAGAGACTGCATCTTAAACCACATGAATGAATCTTTGGACAACAATAAATGAAACAAAATTACTAGTTATATCACATTAGAAGAGGCAGAGTTGTCCCTCATGGCATGAAAAACAAACAAAAAAATCACCTGGTTACGGTTGCATCCCAGTAGACTTTTATAGAAGCTTCTGGAACGTCATTTCCCACAAGATAGTTGAAATATCCAGTGAAATATGACATATTGAACGATTGTCTGAAGCCTTCGCGGAAAGCATAATAGTCCTTATTCCCAAAACGCCACACGGGAAGGATATTAAAAAGCTCAGACCTATAACGATACTGAACTACGATTACAAGATCCTGACTCGCATCCTGAAAAGAAGAATAACGCCACTACTCACCCAAATACTCGGCCCGTACCAGGCAGGCTCAATCCCATATTGCGGGTTCCAACACGCAATTTTGTTATACAGAGATATTATCTACATGGCAGACAACCTGAAGCTAAAAGCGGGAATCCTTTTCCTCTATTTAGATAAAGCATATGACCGTGTCGAGCATCAATTCTTATACGATACGAAGAGGAAAATGGGGATAGGAACAAACTTCGTATCAGCAATCAAGAAATTAACCAACGAGGCAACGACAAGAGTCTTAGTAAACGGATTTATCTCAAAAAAACTTCAGTATGTGCCGAGGAATGAGACAAGGATGCCCGCTCTCAATATAAAGAAGTCTTGTTTGTCATATACACCGAACCACTATTACGGAGCATCCCTTCCATGACTAAAGGCACAACGTTCCAAGGCAAAAGATACACTACAAGAGCATATGCAGACGATATCGGTTTCTGTATAACTTAAGATGATGATTTAGTTACAATTAACAACCAACTAAGAATTTTCGGCAATGAAAGCGGTGCCATAGTCAACATGAACAAATCGGGCATACTTTACATAGGATTAAGAGCATAAAACCTTGTAAATACATTTGTACTCAAAGAAATGAAAAAGCACAAAACTCTGGGAGTGTGGCTAGAAATCGATCCACTCAAAATGAGCTTAGTCATCTGGCGGATTGTTTTAACCAACACAAGGCCCACTCTTCAACTGCACAAATCAAGACAGATCAACAGCATACAAAAGACATATCTAATAAATCTGGCCGTCCTTGGCAAATTAAATTTTATTGCTTCCCCAAAGGGATAATACAAAACGTTCAAAGAACAATATCGTAATTCCTGAGCCAAGGTGAAGTAATCAAAATCAACTTCCTGACACTAACCCTGCCAAAAGTAAGAGGAGGTTTGGGTTTAATGGACGCAAGAATCAAAGCAAACGCGATTTTCATACAAGCGATGAGAAAAGTTTCTGAAAGCAAAGAAACCATTACGCCACAATTACTGGAACACTACAAACCGGTCGATACAGGGGCACCTGTAGGGATTTCCCACATCAACAAATCGTTCCACCACATCAGGTTTTGTTTGCTCGAACGCGGCTACATTATAGTAGCACGTAAGGGCAACTTCCCCAAGACTACCAAAGAGACATACTGTACATAACCATGACGGATCACAAACGTGGCAACAAAATAGAAAACAAATACCTCTATATGAACTAAAAAACGTGTGGAGAAACATCTTCAATAGGAAATTCCATCTGATAACCAAACCCTGTGGTACAAAATAGTCAACGAGACCCTGGCTACCAACGAGAAGCTACATCGCATACATCTTAAGGCAACCGATAGATGTGTCTCATGCGGGAACACAGACACGCTAGTACATCGACTTTCTTGTGGAAAAGAGGATTCAATCTATATGAGGACAAAACATTTTACAGCGTACATCTTGCAAACTACTCAGTAAAATTCTAGCAAAGCCGGATTTCAAGATAACGCCTATAGAAAAACACAGTAGGTCACTCAATGCAGGATAGATTGCTTTTTTTTAACTGCTTAAAGTCTCTTAATGGCGAGGTCTTTAGAGACGGGAAAGGATGGGGGGCAAGGAATGGGAAGAAACTCGGCCATGGCATTTTAGAAGGAAGCATCCTGGCATTTTCCTGGCGTGATTTGGGAAACCATGGGAAACCCAAATCTGGATGCCAGGACGGCGATTCGAACCGGCGTCCTCCCGAATGCGAGGCAAGAATGCTAACCATTCCACCACCACACTCGGTAATAGATTGCATAAGACGTCCCAGAACTTAGAAGAATACCTATCAATTCTCAAAATAAAACTCTGGAGTCTAAAGAATGCGAAATATAAAACAAAATTCGGAGGCTATCTGGATGAGATACACAAAGACAAAAAGAACAACAGCTAAAGCAGTAAGACAGTAAAAAAAAAAGAAATAAATAAAATAAATGCATCAGAGTCGATACATCTGGCTATGTATTAAGTACTGGAAAAAATTAATAGTTATTAACCTTATAGTATATTAGGGTAGTATATTAGTCCTCTTATTTTATATCCTCAGTTCCTTCCCTTAAACCAAATGGTGGGCTAGAGAATGTTACAATCATTTATTTTGAAGAATGCTGTTTTTATATATATATATATATATATATATATATATCACTTAGTTTCCAAAATTTAGTAGAAGAAGAAGTAAAGATTCAGAGAGAGAATACGCAAATGCGAGTCAAATGCAACGGAAAAGAGATGGTAAATTTTAAATTACATATGGCGGAGAAGCCAAGCCGAAGAAGGCTTTAATGGAGAGCGAAATGGCGGCTTTAAAGGTTGGAAGAGGCCGTAAAAAAAGGTAAAAAAGAAATTATAAACTGCATTCTATAGAAATTCATCCCAGCCGTCTACACCTTAACGTGCAGTAGTATTCTTAGCATAACACAATCACCGTAAGATTCTCAAAATTGACTTAGGGGAGAAGGCTGAATTTCTTTTCGAGCCGTCTAGAAAAAAAAAAAATTGATTGCTAATTAAGCTGATGCAGTGTTAAATCTACACTAAGAGTTTATGTATTTCAGTTTGACTAAAGCTTCTTTCCTTATTTCGAAGTTCTGCTCTTGTATGGCACAAAGATGAAACAGGAACTGGAGACGCTGTGCAGGCGTAAAAGGAAGACGGAAATTAAAAGGCGCTTATCGGCTGCGGCGCAGTCACTAGTCGAGTCTAAACACAGGGAGGCCAGTGCGGCGAGCGATCACCTCGAGACCTCCCCGCGTCTGGGCCGTTATCTCGGCCGGAATAAACGCGGCGGAATAATGCAGCAGCGGCAGCAGAGCGACTATCCTCGCCCGCGCCCGGCTTATCACGACTGCCGCTTGGCTGCGCTCGCCGGCCGCCATTATCGCCCGTCTAAGAGGCGGTGGACAACGCCGCGGCGGCCCGGCTAACGGACACACCGGCGAGTATCAACCCCAGGACCAGTGAAATGTCAAACATGATTCTACTTATAAGGTCCTAATTTCTTTACCTACGTGTATATTGTATGGTACCATTCACTTTAGTAAAATGTATTGTGCCTGGAGACTGGACTCACCTCAATGGCTCGGCAATCTTCGGCAGTCGTGATAGTGCCCGAAGTGTTAGTTATGTTATTTGCCACCACAGCACTGCTGGGCTAACCAGAAAATTTAAATGAATTACTGCATTGACTTCATTCGCGCTGGTACCGTTAATACTGTTCAAATATATAATCGAATTAATACGTATTATTTGTAATCAGAGTGTTTATTTACGACCACTGGATGCAGAAATTCATGTAGGGAGAGAAGCATCCGACGTTTAAGCTGTATTCTCTGTATCAGCTACAGGAACCGAGTGAAAACATAACCAAAAACAAAAATTGACAGAAGATAACAAAAAGTGAAGTTTATTAAAACTCAGAGAAAACTTACAAGAAACGTAGGTAATCACGAAATATGTTAATCAAATAAATAATTGTTATCCGTTTTTAAAATCATACTTGCTCACAAACTTTTTCATAACAATAAAATTTTCCGTCATTCAAAATCAAATGCACGTGTTAAAAAACATCCTAGCCCAATTATCCCAGTATCTAATCAGTCAAAGTTTACTTACGAAAAATAACAACATTATTCATTTTACCTTAGAAACTTTAATAGAAAAAATTCCTACCAACATCACAAATTTTATACCCGCCAATTATGACGGTCATTTAAACTAGTTATAACATAATAAATCTCAAATAATGTGTTGAGTTCCTACGGAAACACAATTGTAAAATTGAACCGTTAAAATTGAATTACATATTGAACCATTCTAGATGTTTATTAATCAAATGAATAATTACGGTATGTCTGAGGACCACCTAAGCCATCTTCGCGGACCAAAGATTGAGAAATATTGGGTTAATGAACGAATAAACTTTAGACATGGTGTTTCTTAGGGTGGAAGGAAAGGGTTATTGAAGCCGGGAAAGAATTAGGGGTAGGAATCTTTCCGACTCATGTATGAAGAAGTTATTTTGGGAAAGCAAAATACAGATCAGAATTACTTCCTCCCAAATGCTAGACTAGATCGTTAACCATTGATACAACAGCGTCGGAAAAGAAATCCATATAAACAACTGTAAGACTGGATGTTTCTTCAGCATTGCATATAAATAAAATTCTCTGTAGCAAATACAGGGTCCGGCAATAAAACCTCCCTCATTTTAATGTGTTGTCACATAAAAACTAAATATGATAGAGAATAATTACTTTTATTTATGAAAAATACATACTTTGCCATTTTTAATTATTTGGTTTTAAAAATTATATCTGCCATCCATTGTTGACACATTGACAAAGTCTATCCAGAAAGTTCTCCATACATTTTCGCGTCATTTCTCTTGGAATGGCTGCCAATTCTTGGGTAATGGCCTCTTCAAGTGCTTGCAGTGTTGTGGGACGATGTTTGTACTCTATAGGCTTTAAGTGTCCCCAAAGATTGGTGAATGTTGCATAGACACACTCACACGTGCCAAATTTTCCGGCGTTGTTGCAGTCCGAGGACGGCCTGTAGGTTTTTTTTTTAGTGCTGAACCTGTCTTTCTAAAGTTTGACACCCACAGTTGAATAGTTTTTCTATCCGGACAGGATCATGTAGGCCAAGTTCGAATCGTCTCCGAAAATCTGAGAACAACTGTTACGAATAAATTCGTCCACAACAAACGCACGATGCTCACCAAGCCATGACATGGCGCACACTGAAAATGGCAGGTACACCTCTTGAAAACAAAACACACTTCACATCAGTATCCTCACTACAACCCTCACGCCGGCTACGTGAAATGTGGGAGGTTTTATTGCCGGACACTGTATTAGAACCAAATTAAAACATAGCCAAACATTTTTTTTTCACAGTAGATAACAAAAGGAAAGTTTATTAAAACTCAAAGAAAGTTTACACGAAACGTAGGTAATCACGAAATATATCAAACAAATAAATAATAGTTTTTCGTTTTTTAAATTATACTTTGCTTAGAAACTTTTTCATAACAGTAAAATTTTCCGTAATTCAAAATAACATGTAGTTGTTTAAAAGCATCATAGTCAGATTCTCCGAGAATCTAATCAGGCCAAGTCCGTTGGTGAAACAGGACGTTTCGGTGGTCACAGGCACAGTCAATGGCGGCAAGTACGAAACTTGGTGTTTCAACAACTGACTCAATCTGCTAGCTACACACAGGAATTTCATCTAAGACACTTGTTAGCATGTTTTTATGTTTTACTAGTTTCATGTGGGTTCGGGAAAAATGAAGACAAATATGCAATTGTAAATAAATAAATTCAGTAACTGTCGTACAAACAAAGAAACAGTGGCGATTGAAGAGTTTGGTTTCTCTATTGATCGCGTGACTCAGATTTCTGAAGTATGCTGAGCCGGCTGACCTGCGTTAACGCCTGCTGTAGAATGCGTTGGGAAAGATTTGTGCTTTATTTTCACAAGAACGACGACTCTTAAAGCAAACATATGCAATAAAGGTTTTAGTCCACCCCAGGCACTGCTGAATCAATCACCAGGCGCCACTTTTTGGATATCGCACTGTTACTACCAGCCACTAGGCGCCATCCTAGATATTAATAAATACCAAGTTTTCACTGCTAATTAACTGAAGAAACTAAAGCAAACATGTTCACTTTTACATATATGTTTGCAAACACCTTTTTACGATACATCTTACATGTAAATCCTTTAATACATATATATCACCACCAGTATCCCGTCCTGAGGTCGGTTTTCACATGGCTGCTCTCCAAGGTGACTTCGACATGGAGGGTCATACCATGCACTATTAGGGAAATATTAATATGGTAGTATCCTGTTACTTTCCACACATACTGAAGTGTATTTTTGTTTGTGAAGTGTATAGGTTATGAGGTGGAGATTGGGGCCGTACGAGTATTCACCCTGATGATCGCAGAAGACCGTAATCATTACGATCGGTAAGCGGCAACCTGGAATCGATCCCAGTCCAATTGTACCTCCTCGACCCAGTATAGAGGCGCCTTAGCGAGCACAACCAAACAGACATAAGGTACTGCAGCCAGTTAGCACATTAAGACCAACATTCCGTGGGAGCAGAACCAGATGTAATGTAGGGCGTGAGGTGAGACTCTTTCCGTGTCGTTCTGGTCACTCCTTGCGGATATCAGTGATGTTGATGCAAAGTTGTTTTTTTCGGGAGGGGGGGGGGGGGGAAGGGGCCTAAAAATCAGATCATCTCGAAAAGGTCTTGATACTCCGTATCTGCAGCAACACGTAATTCCCTTCGATATGTCATCTGCAGTATTCTTGTGCCATGTGGGATCCTTATCGCAAGGGACTGACTAATAGTATCGAGAACGTACGGAAAAGACAATTTTGTGATCGCATGTTAAAGTCTTTACAAAATTGTGACGGAAATGAAACGGAGAGAGGGCTGGGTTTTTGGCAGACAGATGACTTCGTTGCCGTAAAAAATTATTAATTGACGTGGAAATATTTGCGAATGCAGTGTAATACTTCTCCCACCAACGTACATGTTTCGCAACGACAGAATAGATATGATCAGGATCATACTGATTGCTTATTTCTTCTCTCCTGTCGGTATAGTTTGCAACACACGGAATAAAACTTAATTTTGGTGCAAAGCACCCTCTGCCATCCACAGTTTGTAACATTACATGTAAATTTCACGGTTCAAACTGTCCTCATACGGGTCGGCATTGATGTAACTCGGAACATTGTATACAGATGTTTGGTTAACTTAAAAATTGCGGATTGAAACGGTCACCAAAAAGGTTTACTCCTCACTAGTTATCAAACTTTCTCAACTGAGAACTTTTAAATGATAAAACTTAGATGCACTTTAAATTTGACGATGACACATATTAACAATTATACACGGAACTCTTGACAAAAAAATGTCCTAGGCACATTAATAGACCAAAGTAGCATAGCTACCTCTTAGCGATATTCCAGCCGACTCCCTTCGCCAGTGGCAGAAAAACATTTTATGCACTAGCAAAAAAAATCTAGATGCATGCAAGGGCACCACTACACACTTCATAACTACAAACAAGAGTCCAGGCAATAAGTTTTTATTGAAAACAATTAAAACTTCTCGATGCTACTTTTAAATAAAAAATAAAATTAATATTACTTTTAACATGGTAAACAATTTATGTTCACCAAAACCATTCCTAAACATGTCAGTTGCAACAACGTTAGTTATATTAACGTTCTTTAACTAAAATATTAGATACAAAAATTAATTTAGCTAACTGACAAACTCCGACACACTCAAAAAAGCTGTATCACAAAACATAAAGAACAAATTCCACATCTTAAGAGTCTAGTCTCACGTAACTACAATAGATTAATCATTTCCTCTATTTTAAATGATTTAATTCGTTGAAGGAAAGATAAATAAAAGGAAACATGCTTATAACAAGATTACTAGCTCTCTGCGAAATGCCAAGTATTAATCAGTACAATGTAGACAGCTAAAACGCTGAAGGAACATAAAGTATATACTGAGAAGACAATATATCCCAAATCTTATCTTCTACTACGACGTTAATGCTAATAGAAGTTAACTACTAAGAGTGAAACCTTCTCTCCGAGCATCCATCCCCCTTAAGGAACAGCTGTCTCTTACTGTTGTCGTTATAATTAAAATGCTGCTTCCCTTGTCTTGTAGTGGCCCAAAACTCCCCCATTCTTCCTTCAGTCTTTGAACGTCAGACCTTTTGTTAATCGAACCATCCTCTTTATCCACAAAAGATAAGTACCCTCCAGGCATTCCGCCCTCTTAATTCCTTCTCTCGCATCTTTATTCTCTTCTTCGTTGCCTTAACATTCATGCGCCTCCGGCGAAGACGTGTAGACTGAACAACGCGTTTAAACAGCTCCCACGTGCCAGTGCAGAGACCAGTCTTTAAAACACATACTTCAAACTGCTTCTTGTAGTCTGGGAGTAATTTTTCAGACAATATAACAACGGCGTTGGTGATCCAACTAATGGTTTACTAAGTCCCGATTATTAATTCAAGAGAAGATTACTTGATTAATATTGCTAGAACTAATTTAAACGTCAGTCGAAGTCCACCTGTGGTAGTAGCAATTAGATCTAGAAACTTTTTAAGGAAAAACAAATAACAAGTAATCATTCTTTTTTTGGTGATTTTGTCGTGATGTGCACAGACTATCTCTGATCAGATTCTCGGAGTATTTGGGTTTAAACGACAGAAATTGCTATAGATATTAAAAAGTTTCCACGTAAATTATAGTTTCAAAAACGAATAACCACTATTTGTTTGATTCATATGTTTGGTGATTACCTACGTTTCGTTTAAACTTTCTCTGAGTTTTTAATAAACTGCCATGTTTCTTGCGTTCTGTCAAAGAAGTTCTTGGGCTATTAATAACTTTATCTGACCTGGTTCTAGTAACTGTTACAGACAATACAGCCTAAATAGCGAATGCTCATCTCCTCACATGAATTTCTGCATTTAGTAGTCGTAAATAAACAAAAAGCAACTTATAAAGTTAAATGATCTTCGCATTGTGATTTTTTAATCTCACGTTATAATTTTTTTCCTCTACCCTTCCTATTTTTGTGCAGCTACTTCCACAAATTTCCTTTTAGTTTGCCTCGAAGTTACACTTTTAACAATATAAATGAAAATAAAATCAAATATAGTTATTTATTTGAAATTTACAGTTCCTTCTAACAATATAAGTACAAATACTACCAGATGCAGTTATTTATTTTAAATTTCCTGGTCAGCCAAGCAGCGCCATTGTGGCGGCCTGTATAATTAACATATCGGGCATCATCGGACTCGCCGGGTGTTGCCGAACTATCGAGGCCACGTCCATTCTGCAACCATAACGCGTTTTATTACAATGGTTTAGGACAACTGTGCATGAGAACTTCATAACTTTCATTTTTTTTAAAAAATTTTTTAAAAAGCCATTTTATCAGAAAATATTCTGTGCTGTTAAACTTTATTGGATTTTCACTTACCAGTATTTCGTTTAAAGATTTTAGCTAGTAAGAAATTTGTTTGTTTCCATCTCTTATTTGGCACCTTATACACATTTAATTGCTGCAGTAATGAATACAACTTAATGTATTGAAACTTTTTTTTTCTAACTCAATTTCGTTTGAGCACTCAGTCCTAAGATACCTGAGCTTTTATTTAATCCGCCCACTCCTTATGATTTGTCCAACTATGAAAAACACACATTTCTTTCGGCAATGAACTCACCGCTTATGAAAATGTCTTTCCTTATTTTTAAAATAGATAAAAAAAGGTAAAGGTCACGGAGTTCCGACGGCTCCTGCCACATCCCGTAGGATTTACGGTGGTAGAGCTCCCTACCCCCTGTACAACCTTCGGCACTCGGGAGAGTGCATAAACTACGTGGCTCGGTCTAAAAAAGGGGGGGGGGTTTAGCTGGAAAGCTACGCTGGGCTACGTGGGGGAAGGGGGCGGGGGGGGGGGGGGGGTTTTGAGCCAGACCACGTAGCTTTTCATTCATATTATTTGTCACAGTTAAAATGAGGTATACAACACAGAACAGCGTGTGAATATGTATTTCCGCCATTTAATTATCTCTGTATGTAATTTACGGTAGTGTAACAAGAGAAAACAATACAAAATGACTTCTGGAATCAATAGGGAAAAGAAGCTACGTGCTACGTTGGGGGGTGGGGATGGAGGAGGGAGGGTGTAGAGGCAAAACCCACGTCAGGCTACGTGGGGGGAGGGGGCTTCACAGGAGGCCAGAATGGAGCTACGTGGTTTATGGACGATCCCCTATAATGGATGTGACGGGGTCACGCTCCTGCCATCATTTACCTTCCCGCGGAGTTTCCTCCACGGTACGTTCAGCTTCGAAGAAAAATCCTCGGCTTTGTTGGGAATCGAACCCCAGTCGTCCAAGCCGCAGTCAGGAGCTCTACGGCCTGAGCTACGCGGCTGACTTTAAGACAGATAATAGTCCGAGGGGAAAAAAAATTGGAGAGTAGGGGGGGTGAAAGGTAGATAGCAGCATATATGCAACAATTTTTCGGTCACAATCTCGGGACGTGAGGTAGTATATATACATATATATATATATATATATATATGTATATATATGCTAACTTAAAATAATCGGTATACATACTAGTGGTGACATCTTCAAAATTGCGGGGCCAGGCTTGCCACTGCAGCTCTGGTCGCCGCAGCGCTAACATCAGACCCGAAGATGGCGACGGAGTTGGTCGCCGAAAGCTCGTCGTTCACAAACGCTATCCGGCAGCAAACCTGTGAAGAGTTCATTGCATCTTCAAAATTTCTCACGAATTTATGCATCAGTCACAATAAGTCGTACATTCATTTGACATTCACTGATGGAAAGTTTATGCATCAAATGATCTGAATCAACTGAAATTATTTCTGTAAAATTACAGCAAAAAATGAACCTAATGATTAATACTATTCTGATTCCAAAAAGGGAATGTGTGCTCACGGGAATTCGTGATTCTCTTAAATAAATGGATGGTATAAGAACTAATCAAATAACTGTGTTTCTTCTTAAATGTGTTGTTACTGCGGTAGCAATATAAATCACGCTGCATTATATTTGAACAACTTTTTGTGGTCAGCTCTACTTCGAGTTTACTTTGTAACAGCATTGTCATGAAGAAATTAATCTAGAAGTCACTGTGCTTGTGATTCAGTTAGCTAGATTGTTCGTTTCACTGAAATTAGAACAGTTTTCACAAAATTTTCTGCAATTAGTTTTTCGCAATAGGGAGCGTCCATAAAGTACGTTGCTCCATTTTGGCCTACTAGTAACCCACCTAGCCCTCACGTAGTTCGACCGGCTTTTGCCTCAACATCCCCCTTCTCCCGCGTGGCACGTAGCGTTTTTTCTTATTAATTCCAGAAGACATTTTGTACTGTTTTCTCTTGTCAGGCTATAGTAATTGCATACAGAAATAATTAAATGACAGAAACAAATATTCACATGCGGTTGTGGGTTCCTGTATCATATTTTAACTAGAGACAAATAATATGAATTAAAAGCCACGTGGCTTGGCTCAGAATCCGCCCCCCCCCTTCCCCTTCCCCCAAGTAGCCCAGCGTAGCTTTCAACCCAGCTACCCCCCCCCCACATAATAGACCGAGCTACGTAATTTACTCCCTTACTTCTCTGATGAATATAAGATACGTATTCAACCCGAAGGTGCAAACTACCGATGGAGGTACAAGTTACACTTAATCTGGAATTGGAGGTAGGATGGTAAATTCCTTTTCTCCATACCTAGACCCAGTAATTCTACCGGACCGAGCGGGGCGGTGTAACGGTTAGCGTTCTCGCCAAGCATTCGGGAGGACTGGCGGTTCGAATCCCCGTCCGGGCATCCAGATTTGGGTTTTCCATGGTTTCCCCAAATCACTCCAGGCAAATGCCGGGATGCTTCCTTCAAAAGGCCATGGCCGAATTCCTTCCCATTCCTTGACCCCATCCTTTCCCGTCTCTAAAGACCTCAATGTTAAAAAGAGACGTAAAGCAGTTACAAAAAAAAAAAAAAAAAAAAAAAAAAAAAAAAAAAAAAAAAAATTCTACCAGGCAAATGGAACCTACAATTTAATATGAAATCCGAACCAAGGGAGCTTTTTGGCGTACTTCATGCTAAACAGCGAGCTGTGCCAGTGGTGAGGGTTAGGTTAAGAGGCTATTAAAATCCGCGCGGAGACAGATGTTTGAATGGAGGACCTTTCGATTTCCAGTTGGACGGCTTAACTATTGAGCCATCAGTCCATTCCAGGTCTTTTATACGTGTGTTCAGTATGCTTGTTAGTGATTTATCCTTAGGAAAACTTGTACCAACCATAAATTTTTGCTTGTTATAACCCATTTGAATTAGATAATGAACAAAAAGTGTGCTAATCGAGTTGCGAGTGGTACGAATAAACACGCAGAGTGCAGCGGCACACTGGAATACCGCGTCCTCCAGTGGAGGGTCCTCGAACTAGCGGGCGCTCCTCCGCCACGCACGCACGCAGCCTCCCGCCGCAGCCGCCTCGCAACTAATTTCCATTATCGATATTCACTTAGCAGCAGTCGGCCGCCGAGGCTGAGGCGCCGCGCGGGCTGCGTCATCGCTGCGTCAGGGGCAGCCGGCGCGGCCGGAGCCTACTTTCGCAAGAACAATATCAGAACCATTAGCGTTAAACGAAGCTAAGCCAAGCCCGCGTCACATCGCATGTGGCTGGGTGGTGGCCAAGGTGTGAACGTAGCTTGTTTCCTAGCACAAGGCTAAACTGATTCTTATATGACGGATATGAGTATCATCCTCCGTTGACTATTAGATTTATTAATAGACTTTTTTTTATACTTATAGCTTTACGCCTCGTTAACGTCGAAGTCATCAGAGGCGGGATGGAACAGGGGACAAGGAACTGGAAAGAATTCCGCCATAGCCTTTTGAAGAAAGCATCCCGGGATTCTGCTGGAGTGATTTGGGGAAACCATGGAAAACCCAAATCTGGATGCCCGGACTGGGACTCAAACCCGCGTCCTCCCAAATGCGAGGCCAGAACGTTAGCCGCTCACCTACCTTTTATTAATAGAAATAAAAACCATAATTTCATCTGAAATACATGAATTTATAGAAATAGTGATTTGAGCATTCAGTACAACGAAATTAATAACGTCATCAAACATTTCCTCCATCTAACAGCAGTCAAGGGGAAACCTTTAATGGGAAATTAAACTTATGCGTTTCTGTTTTCAAGAAAATCATATGTCCACTAAATTAAACACCATATGTTACTCTGTTAAAATATATATATATATATATATATCATACATTTTCTTACAATAAGAATATCGTGTATACAAATCTGTTACTATTATTTTCTCACATTAAAAATTCTCGAGGGTTACCACTGACAGTAGAGTGTTGTAGTGGTCGGGGTAGCTTTAGTTTAGTCTTTAAGAATGTTTGAATAGTATCTTTGGTGCAACACAATTGAGCAGGAGGTTCGTGTGGTGAAGGTTGCTCACCGGACGAGCGAAGCAAATGTTATGTGGCATTAGTTGGTATTGTTAGTATACGATAGTTACGATGATTTACCGAATTAATGTAAAAGAAACGTTTAACGACATGACTGAAGGAGAGAAGTTATTAAACCTCATGTGTCTGATTAAAGTGTATATTTTTTGTTTTTGATGATTCAGTAGTAATACTTCCCGTTAATTCGAGGTTATGTTTCAACAATTGTAATAATTATTTAAAATTGGTGAACTAACGGCTTGCGAGTGTGAGATATGGCGAGTCGGCCAAACCATCCAAAACAAGCCTTAATAACCGTTAGGTGGGCTCCTAATAGTTGCACTGGTAAATCAGAGCAGCAGATTAATAACATCAATTAATGTTTGCAATGAACTTACCAATTCAAGAATAACGGTGAGCAGTTCACAGTCTCCAGTGTGCAGTTGCATCAGGGAGGATGAATAATGGCCTGGCCAAAATCATTAACGTTGTTAACGGTTTAAGAAAATTACTCCACGGGAATGCAGGATGATTCATTCCAGAGACCATGGTCTATTCCCTACAAGTCCCTTGTCAAAATCTTCCCCAAGTACTAAGAAAAACAAAAACACTGTTTAATATGGCAATATTTTTAGTATTTAATACGTTTGAAGAAATATAATGAATGAGAGGTTCATCGAAAATAGTGATTCAGAGATTAAAATAACAGAGGAATCAGCTCAAGCAGTGATTTTCTGGTTATTCAATATAGATGTTGCTATCTATTAACTTCTTCTTCTATAAACATATTTCCCGAGTCCGAGCGTAGCCGATTACCATGGAGGATGTTTAACCCTCCAAAGCAACGCATGGCAAAGTGAACTGAGGTAGTTTCCCGTTGCCTTTCCCTGTGAGAGAGTGTGGATGTAAGTTAGGATGACTGTAATAGTATGTGTGCTCAGTGTATAGTGCTGCAGAGTGTTGCGGATGAGGGAGAAAATAGTGGAAAGGGTGAAACCCGGTGCCGACCCATTCAGGCCTACTGTTAGGATAGAAGGGTGGCGCCAGGCTTAACGTCCCCACAACGAATCAACAGTGTCGCATGCCTTCACTCCAAACACACTGTGGAGAGCGTCTGGGATTTAACCCAGGACTTTGGTGCACAATCTGGAGATAAGGAATTGTGCACCAGCACCTCTCCTACCCTGCCGGCTATGTCCTAATCATGAAAATTTCTTCCATTATCAGGACTGAACCACTTAACCCCTTGTCAGCGCCGAACACCATCAGCGGGACGGGCTATCCAGAATCACTGCAAATTTTAGAGAGACATTTACATATACTAGCGGAAAGCAGTATAGCATAAACCCAAGATACAAATGTGTGTGCACCAGCTTCGGAAAATTCTTTTGATATTCATTAATTAATATGAAGCTGATAAAGTAGTAGCATTGTAATAAATATACATGAAATAAACTTCCATACGGAACTCGTGCACTGAATAACAACCATAGAATGCCCTACAAGCGCTGAAACACTCTTTAATTGGGGAGTTGGAGTTACTTCAGTGAGACAAGTCAAATGAGTCACTAACTCCCTCGAAGATTATATCTGTTGACGCATGCAGTGGCACAAATAGCACCGATATCTGTGCGAAATGATGACTGTAAATAATTAAATTGCATATACTTTTTTTACATTTAATATAGTTTGTATTCCATTTAGAAATATACCGTTCTTTTCAAATAGTACTGTCTGTTCCCAGATTCATCGTTTACAATGATTGAAGCATCAGCCTGAACACTCCAGACGTAAATAGATTTATTAATGTTCATGTTACACCACAGTGCAAAGAATGCGCAAGAACCATAAACCATTTTGATCTGATTTCAAAGAATGTTGAAGTCTGTATTTCGAAATAATTTTCAATATAATTCACAGGTATCAGATTTGGCACAATATTCTTTTCTTTTTCATACTTTTTCCTTGTCACATCGTATCACTCTATAGATCTTATGGTCATTCAATTACTTTGAGAGTATTGCTAATAGTGACCGGCATCTTTGTAATTATTATAGCCATAATTTCTTATTACTGAATGGCATGATCAAAGCACTGAAGGAAGATTTTGGACTGAATATAAATCAAAGCAAGACTAAAATGATGAAATGTAGCAGAAATGATACCAATACTAGTAGATTAAATATAAAAATAGGATCTGTTGCAATTGGAGAAGTAAGTGAGTTCTGTTACTTGGGAAGCAAAATTACAACCGATGGCCGAATCTGGCGTGATGTTAAAAGCAGAATACCACTATCAAAAAGAGCCATCGTCAAAAAGAGAAACCTTTTAGTCTCAAATATTGACCTAGGAATTAGAAATAACTTTTTAAAACTCTATGTGTGGAGCACAGCACATTACGGTAGCGAAACATGGACTTACCAGAAAGAAGGAAAATTTAAGCATTTGAAATATGGTGCTACAAAAGAATGCTGAAAATTAAGTGGACAGACAATGAAGAAATGATCGAGTTTTGGAAATGATGGGTGAGGAAAGAAGTTTGTGAATGAAGCTTAGAGAAAAAATAGATTGGCAGGTAGGTCTTTTGAGACATGCTGGATTGGTTAATTTTCTGGTGGAGGAAACTGTCGAAGATAAGAACTGTAGAGGAAGACAGAGATTAGAATATATATATATATAAAGCAGGTAATTGATGACGTGGGTTGTAAGGGATATGTATAGATCAAGAGGTTAGCACAAGATAGGAAGGGGTGGAGGATTGCATCAAGCCAGTCGAAAGACTGATGACGGAAAAAAAAAATCGTATTTAAATTTCATATGCATTTATTATCGACCAGAGAGGTTACTACAAAATCGAGATTATGAGGATTATTTAATAACTATTTAGTTAAGCAACCGCGGTGATTTGCTAGAACATTGGAGGAAAAGTACGTATTGCGTTCAAATTAACTTGTCAATTATTAGTTACTTTTTGTTTATTTATATTCAGTAAATGTTGATGTTTTCTTATACTCACTGTCCTTACATATCGCTATATTTTTAGTCACTGTTATATTCAGCCCGAAGAAATGAACCGCCAAAACTCTGTGTTCTTCCCGTAATTTTTGACGGTCTTAGAAACTAGTTGTATTACAATTTCGCTGTATGAAATTATCGACAATATCTCTCTTTTGTACAGTAAAACCAAAATCTTGTACAATATTGCGAAGCTTCCCTATCACATTAAGAGCTGTATTGTTCACTGATGTTGTTATAAGTCAATCGGGGTGACACCTCTGCACACACCGTAACTCATTCGGTATTTTATCTTTGTGAATTTATTTATTTGCATAAATTTCTGGACCATAAGGCAAATCTTACAATTTCTCCTCATATTTGACCACCCTCAGTTTTTTAATTGATTGATGCATTCCCGAATTTATGTTGGTGGAATTAAAAAAAAATAAAAAATAAAAAAAATAAAAAAAACTCGTTAGAAAGAATAGTTTTCTGTTGAAAGTGACAGGTCATTAAACACAGGATATCTTGTGTTGGATATATTATACATTTTATTAACGCTGTCAGTATCCTTATTGAGGAGAAAATTTCTATAAGGCAATCAAAGTGGGTATTTTGAATGTACGTAGAGGTTATAAACAGGGCTCTGGTGCAATTCCACGTTAGGGAAGCAGAGTATAAATAGTCACTTACGGAAGACTTAAAACAAATACAAGGGCTCTGTGTTTCACTACCACATCGGTCTAGTAAGACGCAATCATTCATAACGAGTTCAGTTAAGCAGTAGTAACCCTTAGGCTGCTACTAATCCGATGAGGTCTTGCGGTGCGGCTTCCCAGCGAGCTCATTCCGGTCGACGGGACTCTGTGGTTCCTGGCGGGGCAGTAAAATCTCGTTCGTCGAGCGGCGTCGTAGTTAAACTGCCCCGCTTTACTGCTGTCCCGACGTCATAAACATACGGCCCTGGAAACTGGTAATTGTTTCTGGCGCTTTCGCCAGGCGCCGTTAAACCGGGTTCTTCTACACTGGAATTGGGTCTGATACAGTGCGCACGTAATAACGCATCCCTGAAGACATATGGAACTCTTATGTAACTCCCTCTTAGCGCATTTACACTTGAGAATGCAATAAAATCTAAGTTCTCTACAGGGAACGTCTAGCACTAGAAATGTTTTATGCGCAAACAAATAAATTTAACGAATTCAGTCAAGGTCTGAAACTAAGAAACCTTTACCCCGAACTTATCAATGCTTCATATACAAAAAAGCAATGTATTGGAAGTTTGAGGTGCATATACATCTTCGCCAATCTCAACCTTAAAGCTAGTTGTTTTGAGGAGTATTGTCAGAGACATTTCCTCCCTCAGTCTCCTCTTGAATTGTCTTCTCTTAACTTTTGGTTTGTCGGATTTCGGAAGAAAAGATCATGTGAAACACAGCTGGCCCTATTTACACATGACGTAATGAAAGTTACTGATGCAGGTTCACAAGTAGATGCAATTTTTTTAGATTTTCAGGAAGCATTTGACTCTGTGCCACACAACCGCCTTTTAGCGAAGCTTTGAGCGTACGGTATATCGGATCAGCTTTTTGAATGGTTAAAAGATTTTCTAACTGGTCGGTCGCTGTACGTCGTCGTTGAAGGAGAAAGTTCTTCTAATCTGGATGTTACATCGGGTGTACCTCAAGGAAGTGTAATAGGACCACTTCTTTTCTTAATTTTTATAAACGATCTCTGAGACAAAGTGAAAAGCATTTTTAGATTGTTTGTTGATGATGCGGTTATTTATAGGGAAGTAAGGAATTTGGCCGATTGTTTAGAAATTCAGCGTGATCTGGACGTTATTTTGGCATGATGCGCTGAGTGACAACTCACACTAAATTGTAAAAAGTATAAGACAATGAGCATAACTAGCAAAAAGAATCCGATTGTTCAGAAATCCCAGGTAAACAGTTCAGTTATTGATATGGTCGAGTCTATGAAATATTTGGGAGTAACAGTACAAAGGAACATGAAATGGGACTTACATATTAATTCGTTACTAGGTAGAGCTAATTATAGGCTGCGATTCCTAAGTCGAATCATGAAAAACTGTAATGAACAAACAAAGAATATAGCCTACAAATCTCTTGTGCGACCACATTTGGACTATTGTTGTGCAATATGGAATCCGTTTCCTAAAGGGTTGATCGACAGTACAGAGAAACTACAGAGGAGAGCCGCTAAATTCGTGACCGCTGGCTACAGTCCTTATGAAAGCGTTACAGAACTGATTAGTATACTAGGCTGGGAGTCTCTGGTAGATGGACGACTAACTTTTCGTATATACTGATTGGTAAACATGTGTACTCCCTACTTTCACTTACGAGTGTAGTGAAATACTTTCGTTCACCAACCTATTTGAGTCGGAAAAACAGGAAAACATAAAATTAGAGAAATAAGGTGCCGCACTAATTCTTATATCAATTATTTTTTCCCTCGTACCATTAGGGATTGGATTGCACAATAAAGATATTAGCTTTGATGCTGAGCACCCTTTGCTACCCACAATTTTGTGAATTGCAGAGTATATATGTAGATGTAGATGTCGTCTTGATGGCGTATTGTTGGTTGTTCCTTAGCGCTCCAGTCAGCACAAATGGTCTACTATGTTTGCCAGGGCCAGTTTCCTATTCGCCGAGACAACTCACCAGTTGAGTGGCAGAGTGGTGTGCTGCAATGTAGAATTTACGGGCATGTTGCCGAGATCTTTCGATTAGCCTTGCTGTTCCAGACGTCTCGTAGACTGCGTCAGTTGGAAAACGGTCGGGAAATTGTAGTTCCCACTTTTGTACTCTGTTGTGCAGCACTTGTAACTTCATCAGGTGGCAATTAGCATTGTACCCCCAGATACGCCAAGCATACTCAAGTTACCGGTCTAATTAAGGAGCAGTAAATGGCAACTCCTAGATGTGGTGCCAATTAGCTTTCCTGGTTAAGTATTGGCTAAAGATCATGGAGCCGAGCACTTACCCTTGCCTGATGTCCTCGATGTGAGCTCTCCATGTCAACTTTACATTCGAGTGTTCAGTTGGTGTACAGGGAATAGTTCCAGCTCCAAGCTTGAAGTTGATGTCCGCGCTGTCCTAGACGTCACGTCAGCCCGGTGGCAAACATCAAATCGAGACCCTCATCCAACTTCGTCAGGACACGAAAGCCTCGTTCACATTTACCAGCACGTAACGTGTCAGCAAGCAACGTGACAGACACGACACGGACCTAAGTTGTAGACAGTAGTACACTCTCAGAAGTCGTCAGACAAACTAGAAAGTGCACGCATGTAATCTACTTATAAAATGTTCAAAATTTTTTAATGGAAGAACTAACTTGCAGTCCCAATTTTGCTGGAAGAAGAAGAATCGGGTTATTCAGAAGTTCCGTTTATACAACAGAAAAATCCAGCTCAAACCTGAAATTGTTGATAAAGTAATATTGAGTACATGCATTCTGCACAACTTCATAAAATATAGTCATAAGTGAAAATACAGCCGTTAGTAATTTAAGTAAACTACCAAGGCAAGTCGGGAGTAGTCAATCTACCGCTTTTGATGTCGGTGTCAAACTTGCTTAGTGTTTTGAGTCATCTGCAGAAGCAATGTAAACAAATTGAAATAGTTATTTTCAATAAAATAATTGTTTAAAAAAACATAAAAACTGACTTAAAAAAAAAGCACTAAAAATTTTAAAATAACTTTATACCTTGCTTAGGAAAAAGTAAATCTAAATAGACAACATTTTACATTACTTTCATTGAAATTTTGACATTAATTATTTATTTTTGGAGTCGGTACCAGCTGTCACATCGCGAAGATCGAATTACTGAACTTCTTTTGGCGTTAGAGGCGAAACGGGAGTACGAACAAAAATTCCCAATATTTTACAGCATGTCGTGAGGCAGATAGTGTTATTGTGGGAGACAGCTTAGGGAAACAAATTAACAGTATTTTAATCTGTGGCTTGGCCTTATTGGTCATCCAGGCATATCTCTGGCGCTACAGTGTCAGTTGGTAGGTTGCATCAAGAAGTAAACGATTTACAGAGTATAATATCGGCGTATTATCTATATGTTTCAATTTTGTTGAAACATATTTCTAGCATTAATTGTAGGTAAGCAGTAATATGATTTTTTATATATTATTGTTATTCCTTATTGTTTTTATCTTTTTGTTATTCTTGCTTTCGCTGGCACCGACTCCAAAAATAAATAATTAATGTCAAAATTTCAATGAAAGTAATGTAAAATGTTGTCTATTTAGATTTACTTTTTCCTAAGCAAGGTATAAACTTATTTTAAAATTTTTAGTGCTTTTTTTTTTAAGTCGGTTTTTTATGTTTTTTTAAACAATTATTTTATTTTTAAATTTTTAGTGGTATTATACTTCGTTTAGTATTTTAAATATGCCGCAGCAGTTCCAATTTTGCGAACTTCCTGGTAGCTCAGAGATTAAAGCGCTTGCTTTCAAAGAAGAATTCTTTCTTTATATACCACAACCACTTCCAGAACAAGGTGAATTGGGCGTTGTATTAAGGATTGTCAGGCTATGTTTCGATCTTATCATAACATCTGTTAAAGCTGCTGCTCGATAACTGAAACATGTAACATCTGGGCATTAATACATACCGACATCACACAAAAAAATATATATTTTTAATTGGTGAAAGCTTGGGATCAAAGTTGAAATCTGAAGTACATGTTGAGACATTACGACACATTTATTTTATAAATATTATGCCATGACTTAAAAATAGCTTAACTGATTTTGACGGGATTTAAAACTGTGGATATTTTGTAAAGAACATTGGAAATTAAAAGGCGTGAGGGTAAAGGGGAAGAGGGATTGAGCTTTTGTATACCAAATGTAGACTGCCTTTTCTGATTGATTTAAAGTAAACGAGTGTAAATTTCTATTGATATCAGATAAAACTGTAGGTATGTATAAAAAAAAAACAATTAAGGGGTGTGGAGACGAAGAGTAGTTTGGTTTTTGTAAAGCTAGTGTGGGCAGTATTTTTCTCTTTGTTTTAAAATATACACGTGCAAATTTCCATCGAAACCAGATAAAAACTGTAGCTTTGCGTAAAGAACATTTGCCAAAATTAAATGGGGTAAGGGAGTAAGTTGTAGGGTTTTGTAAACAGAATATAGACACTTTTTTTTTTAAGTACATGTGCAGTGGTCCATGGAAATCTGATAAAACTGTGGGTATCTATAAAGAACATTGGACATTAGGAGGGGTGGGGGTAGAATGGAAGAGGCAGTTGGGCTTCAGCAACCTAATTTAAACAAAATTGTTCTGTATGTTTTAAAGTATACGTGTGCAAATTTCCTTCAGAATTGGATAGAAACTGTAGATTAAATGATGGAAAGGAAGAATCGGTGTTTGGACTCTCGAAACCAAATGTAGACAGTATATTTCTGTTTGTTTTGCAGTATACATGTGCATACTTCGTTCAAAATCAGAAAGAAACGGTAGCTTTGTATAAAGAACATTGACAGTAATTAATGGGGTAGAAAGGGAGATAGGGTTTGTGTTTTTGTGAAAGTTATGTGGACAGTATTTTTCTTTTTCTATTTGTTTTAAAGTATACGCATGCGAAGTTCCACCGAATCGAATCAAAATGTGGGTTTTGTACAAATATTAAGGGAAGGGGAGCTAGGGTAGTTTTTTTATTTTTTGGTCAGAGATCTTATCCATAAAAACATTACATATATGTGTGCCAACTTTAATAAAGATCGGTCAAATGGTGTCGACTGTAGCTTTCTAAAAAGAAATTGACATAAAATCAAGGGGGTGGAAAAAGGGAGAGGGGTTCATTTTTTGCAAACCAAGAGTTGGCATCATTTTTCTCTTTGTTTTATACTAAAAAATTTTGCTATGTTCTGTCTAAACCGGGTAAAAACTGAGGTTGTGTATAAAAATTAAGCAGTTTAATGGGGAGAGTGGGTGGTTTTTAGATCTTTTGGTCAGACACCTTCTTCGGTAAAAAAATACATATATGCATCAACTTTCATGGTAATCGGTCAAACGATTGCGACTGTAGCTTTTTATAAAGAACATTGACAAAAGTTAATGGGGTTGGAGGAGAAAAGGGGTTGAGAATTGGCAAACCAAATATTGACAGGATTCTTCTCTTTGTTTTAAAATATGCATTGGCAAAGTTCAATAAAAATCGCATAAGAAATGTAGATTTCTATAAAATTAAGGGGTGTAAAGGGAGACATGGGGTGGTTTATTTATTATTATTATTATTTTTTTTTTTTTTTTTTGTCAGAAACCTTCTCCATGAAAAATTACATGTATATGCCAACTTTAATGGAGACCAGTTAAATGTGTCGACTGTTGCTTTGTATAAAGAACATTGGTAAAAATTTAGGGGGTGGATAGGGGGAGAGGGCATCAGTTTTTTTTAAACCAAAAGTTGACAATATTTTTCTCTTTATTTTTTACTATACATGTCCAAATTTTCATCGAAATCGGGTAAAAAATGTGGGTTTGTATAAAAATTAAGGGGTGTAAAGGGGGAGGGGTCGTTTTTTAATTTATTTTTTGGTCAGATTCTCCATGAAAAATTACATGTATATGCCAACTTTGATGATAATCGGTAAAACGGTGTCGAGTGTAGCTTTTTATGAAGAACATTGACAATAATTACAGGGGTGGAAGGAGGGGGGGGTTGAACTTTGGAAGAGCAAATATTGACAGGATTTTTCTCTTTGTTTTAAAGTATACATGGGCAAAGTTCAGTAAAAATAAGATAAAAAATGTAGATTTCTATAAAATTAAGGGGTGTAAATTGGAGAGGGGTGGTTTTTTATTTTGATTTTTTTTGGTCAGAATCCTTCTCCATGAAAAACTACATGTAATTGCCAACTTTAATGGAGATCAGTTAAATGGTGTCGACTGTAGCTTTGAATAAAGAAAATTCGCAAAATTTAAGGGGGTGGATAGTGGGAGAGGGGTTCAATTTTTCTAAACCAAAATGTTGACTGTATATTTCCCTTTATTTTTGGCAATATATGCCCAAAGTTTCATCGATATCGAATAAAAAATATGGATTTGTATAAAAATTAGGGGGCGGAGGGGGGTAGAAGTGTTGGTTTCTCAATGAAGTTCATATGGGATAACTTTGGAGGTATACCCTACATTTAATTGCCAACTTTAATGGAGATCAGTTAAATGGTGTCGACTGTAGCTTTGAATAAAGAAAATTGGCAAAAATTAAGGGGGTGGATAGGGGGAGAGGGGTTCAATTTTTTAAATCAAAAGTTGACAGTATTTTTCTCCTTATTTTTGGCTATATATGTCCAAAATTTCATCGAGATCGAATAAAAAATGTGGATTTGTATAAAAATTAGTGGGCGGAGGGGGGTAGAAGGGGTGGTTTCTCAATGAAATTCATATGGGACCACTTTGGAGTGCTACTCTATCCACTAAAAAAAATTAATTTAAATCGGTTCAAATTTGGTGAAAATATCGCTGGTCATACATACAAAAAAAATACAGACGAATTGAGAACCTCCTCCTTTTTTTGAAGTCGGTTAAAAATAAATACCTGCTTACCTCGTACTTGGAACGTTTTTGCTATTTCATTCCATTCGTCATCTTTCCGTCACTATCTTTTGTCACTCAAGTCGTATAGAAATTAATATTCTCTAACTAATTCAATTAATTTTTCGTTTTCATCTTATTTAATTAAATGGCGTAGTACGCTGTCTGTGCTGTTACGTTGCTGTGTTCATACTAACCGCACAGACACTCTGACGTGCCCAGACACGTGCCAGCACAGACAAAAGATTCTCGCCGACAATGCTGGCCTGGTGCCGGCACGTGTCTGCACGCGCGGTAGATGTGAATACGCCCGTGTATAATTTATGTAATCATGTTTTTTTTGTCTGTGCCGATACGTGTCTGACAAATACGGTGTCTGTAGATGTGAACGAGGCTTAAATCTACTCACCGAACGTCCAGAGCCCCGCAAGCAAGATCGCAAGGCCGAACATCTACGGGTAGCAACATAAACCGCTATCGGCCCTGCTACGAACACGACACAGCAGAATCTCAATAGGTCTCCAAGCTAAAGTTGATTAAAGAGTTTATATGGCAACTAGTAACAAGATTCTCCATCCCGCCTGCCAACGTCCTACAACATTCAGGATCTGTGAATGATGCCGGCAATGAAACAAGCATGGAGAGCTACAAGAGATGACAAACCAAAAGAAAAGATACTATCCTCCTTAATGTCTGAAGGAAATATCAACAGACAATAACCTTCGTCGTAACATGCTCGACTAAGAATCGAGCAGCAGATACTCCCAGATGATGATACTCAGTAAGCTTAACAAAAGATCTATGTGCAGGCAAATACTGAGCTGAAATAATTTTGGAACAGATGTTTCATCTGAGCACTATCTTTTCAAACATTGTTTGGGAATTATCACCGCTAGTATAAACCACTCGTTAAAAATCTAACATAAGACTCTCAAATTTAAAGTGTAAAATAACATAGCACTTCTGTAGAATAACTTATAGCAGAACATACACAAAATGCATGCCAAACAAACCAAAAATTCCTAAATTTACGGTCCTGGCGTGAATACATGTATCTTAACATGATAAAAAATATCGTATGGTATGTTAACCCATGACAATGTGTAATTTCGTTGAAGTCCGTGAATTATTTCTTTGTGTGAGGCTGATAGACATACATGTTTGATAAGTAAACAGTTCTACAGCAGGCTCCTTTTCTATCGGAGGCACATTTTGTGTGATGTTTTATAATTTACTCTACGCACATACCTTTCTACACTTTTATTGAATTGTTAAGTAACCGCCTTTTCCAGGTGCATACTGTGTTCAGCAGGAGCAGATTTCACAAGCTAAATAATGGTCTACCACAAGGCTCGGTTCTCTCCCCTATACTTTTCAACTTATATACTCATGACCTGCCAGACACAGTCTATCGCAAATTTGTATATGCTGATGACATCAATCTTACAGTGTAAAGAACTAACTTCGTGGAGGCTGAAGAAATCCTGACTCATGACCTTCAGGAAATTGATACCTACTTTCGAAGGTGGCGCCTTCAACCTAATCCACAGGAAACAGAAATAGCTACGCTCGATCTTAGCAACAAACAAATGAACTACAAGCCAAATATATTGTTCAGTGACCAGCTGCTGAGATACAAATACATTAAGAACAATAGCCCTAGCTTTGGTTTACTCCACACCTGAATACTGCTCCAGCGTATGGCTTAATAGCTCTCACACCCAGTTGGTGGACGTTCAGCTTCGCCATACAATGCGCATTATAACTGTCTCGCTTTTATCTATACCTATTCAGTGGCTGCTGATGCTCAGCAACATCCCACCACCTCACATCAGTAGGCAAAAGGTTCTAATTAAACTATGGTCGAGAATTCTGACCAATGAGGCTCTTCCCTTCCATGGAGATGTTAGGGAATACAAAACAAGGCTGAAGTCACGTAGCCTTGCCGGAAGACTGCTGTCAGTCTAACATCTAACTCCTTCAGTCCTAAGGTAGCTGGACAGCGCAATGGGCATCTTCAACACCACAGGGCATAGTGCAGATTACCAATCGCAGCTCAAAACTACCAGGATTCAACTTACCGCGGTCAATATGGTGTAAACTAAGTCGGATTAGATGTGGTACGGAAAGAACTGCTTTAACCCTCCACACCGGGGGCTGGGCAGATTCTCCGTACTGTGACTGGTGAGGTTGTCACACATTGTGCAGGACTACCCACTGCGTGCCTTTCCTGGTAGACTGAAAGACTTAAATTTGGCCACGCCGGAGGCAGTGTCTTGGTTGGAGCGCCTCGACGTCACGTTGTAGTGGTTGTGACTGGAGATCCTGTCTCAATGGCCGGCTGCGGGCATTGTCCGCTGAACTATGTGAATATGTATGTGTGTTAGATTGTTCATTTAATACAGTATAATTGTTGTTGGATGTTGTAAATGTCATACAGCATCATACGCAAAATAAAGTAAAATTGAAATGTATAGATAGATTTCATAAATGGAATGAGGCGAAAGTCATAAATTTCGGAATTTTCATCAGTCTCTGCACGCATCAAGCAAGTGGTAACAAACATAATTCAACAGAAGTACACACAACAATAGGTTATATCACGGATTGACAAACAACATCCCTTATATCGCGTTAAGTTACAAATTTCCTGATGTTACAGGAGTCAAAATAGAACATTTTGGTGATTCTTTTTTTTTTTTTTTTTTTTTTCCTGTCGGTGCACGCAAATGCAAAAGCTACCGAGCCTGTTCGATTGATAGCGTAGTTATGCCATCGGTTAACATACAGAATACTTTTTATTCCGATAAGTTACAAAGCGTAGGCCAGAGCTGTAAAACCGAGCGTGGTGGTGTAACGGCTAGCGTTCTGGCCTCGCATTCGGGAGGACGGTGGTTCGAATCCCCGTCCGGGCATCCAGATTTGGGTTTTCCATGGTTTCCCCAAATCATTCCAGGTGAATGCCGGGATGCTTCCTTCAAAAGGCCATGGCCGAATTCCTTCCCATTCCTTGCCCCCCTCCTTTCCCGTCTCTAAAGACCTAGTTGTTATAGGAGACGTTAAGCAGTAAAAAAAATAAAAAAATAAAATAAAAAAAAAACCTGTAAATTCTGGAATCTATCTGTCTATCTGTGGACGCATCTAGTACAAACTAGCTTTCGAGTTTTAATTAATCTATACTTTTGGTAACTAGGCAAGATTTATCAATGAGTAAACAGTAGAAATCTCAAACTCTTTGTGGATGAAGACGCGGGCACAGCTTATTTGAGGTAAAATCGTGCAGGCAAAACGGTTAATGAATCATATACCGAATAATTCTGAAATTGTTTATTGCTCACGGAAAAAAAAACATAGCTCATATAAGGATTTACCTTCATGGATTATGTTTAAAATTTTGTAAATAATCTTTCCTCGACTTTTAGGAATACCCATCTTCGGTGCTGGAGAAGATGGTAACACATTCTCTTAAATTTGACCGAATCAATAACAGTTTTAAATGATTTAAGTTTAAAATTAGCGATAGTAACAGTTTACTGACAAAAAGCTTATTTTTCAATGAATTTTAGTGATTCGTAATTTTTAGATTTACACAAAGGATATTATCTCATTTCATTAAGTTTTATTTTCTCGTCCCGAGTCTTGTAATGTTTGTGCCTCATTAATTTTTTGTTGATCTGTATACCACGCAGAATTTTATGCTTAAATTTTTACGGATAAGCTTTTACTATTAAGGGACGATACTCACACTTATCAACGCTTCTGCTGATCGTTTGGTGCACCTTCTTTCGTTCCTGACGGTCTCTTCAAGATTCTTCCTCCACTACCTGTCTCCACTTGTATCTGCGTCTGGATCGTCTATCTCGTTCGTGATCTTCCTCTAGGATTTTCCCATTCCCTGTGCTAACTTCACCAGTTCTCCCTTCTTCATTCTCATAGCACGCTCCAACTATTGCAATATTTTCTTCGCTTCCATCTCTTCTAATGCTTCAACTTTTAATCTATCCTTGATGTTTTTGTTTTTAGTTCTATACTTCCTTATGACATTTTCTATGCCTCTCAGAAACCACTTCTTTATAGATCTATATACATCGCTCTCCGTTCGTGTGCAGTTTTCAGAGCCGTTCATGTTTATCGGTTGTTAGTACAATTTATAAAAGATTATATGAAATGTTCTCGGGTTACTAGCCGAGTTAAAAAAGTGTTATTACCACACTATATTTCAGCGACCACATCCACTGTCGCCATCTTCTGGTGAAGTCAATTACAGTTTTAATTGATTTAAGTTTAAAATTAATATAGTCACAGTTTACTGACAAAAACTTATTTTTGAATGAATTTTTAATGATTCGTCCTGGAATGATCTGGGAAAACGATGGAAAGCCCAGATCAGGATGGCTGGAGTGGTTTATCGAGGCCTACTCCTATCGAATTCTAAGTTTCCTCGCTCGATAAATCCTTCCTATCACATTCCCTAGTAATGAGTATAGAAATGAATCTGTTCTGGCCCTGATTTCTGTTATTTTCTCAGTCATTCCTATATACGAATGTTGCTTGTAGTAATATGTGTTTGCCCTCATCCTGAAATAGGTCAATTGTGAATTTTAAGATTAGTTTCTGCCTAGAGCAAAGTCTTCGATGTTCCAGGTCTTCCCAACCTAACTCCTTCAACATCGTATTTACGCAATCCCTTCAGCTACGTATACCTGCCACGAATCGGGCGGCTCTTCCGTAGATTTTGTTTTATTTCTAACCACCCATAACGTATTTCCTTAATCCCTTACATGAATTATTCCACATCCGAGTAGAGCTTTCTTAGGAGGGGTATATTAAAAGAGAGTAATAAAGAAATGAGTAAAGTAAATTATCAGCTTCTGTCCCTCTCCCTTCAGTAAGAAACATGGCGTCCAGTCGGTGCCCGGGTTAGTCATCTGTTACGTCCATTCTTTCAGACACTGTGCTTTGTTCTGAAAGCAAACTCCACTCCTCTACTGCTTTCGTAGCTTCGTCCCGATGGCCGTCATTGTTCAGGCTTCCTGGATGTCCTTCACAGTCACCGTATCGGCCCCCAGGCGCACTAAGCTCCTCTCTACTTCACCCCTACAGGCCATCCACCGGTACCCTTTTCGCACGACGTAGAAGGTGTGAGAGGATTGGGAAAGTAGGAGCTACTGACTCGGATAAGTGTGGAATTTCACTTTGGTGTGTTGTTTCATACGGTGTAACGCTTGGTGGCTAGCTAACTGCTTCTTGTCAGAACGGTTAGCAAATAACTGCAATTTCCTCTGTTTAACTGTGATCAATATTTATATTACTTAGAACAGTATTTTTTGTCACATGAACATTAAATTCTCAGTTTTGAATGCTTTAACATTTGTATTAGAGTTTTGTCTAATTAATTACAGTTTTAGATAGTTACAGCACTAGGACGTTGTCACTATTAATTTCTATTCTTGCATTTGTGCCTGAGAGAGAAAAGAAATGATTGATTATAAATTTATGTTATTTCTTCTATGGATGTGTTGATGTTTTGGTGGGTGAAAGTACTGTAAATAGACCAAGTTATTGTTGTAATTGTATTAAAAGCAGTGCATTAAGAGAACTGTAAATGATAACACTGTACCAGTAAATATGTTTTCAGAAAGATTTTGACTGTGAGAAAAGTTCTCGGGCCTCCCACAGCGTCTGGCCACCAGAAGATGGAGTCGGAGAGCTGCTCCGAAACGTCGCTTCAGATTTACGCGCTGCCCCGGTGGGAGGCCCGAGAACTTTTCACATAGCTGATACACTGGGAAAGCCTTCATTCTTTGAAGTTTCTGACGGTTTGGAATTATTACATTTGTATCCAAAGTGCGGTTTTATCTTCGTTACAGCAAAAACACAGCTGAGAACTGATTAATCGCAATCGATTTCTGACATGTACTTCCACTAAATCGACGTCGGCAGTAAATTTCAGGTTTGGTCGGGGGTTACAAAGGTTCCGCTGTGGTGGTGAGCTGCTTCTAGACCTCCCTCGTCCGTAATGGTATTAGTGGCTGCGCATTGTATTTCGGGCGGAGCCATTTCACAGCTCACACTCCGTCCGGCCCACAGTTAAATTAGATTTACATAATAGGCGCATTGTTCTGTGTGGCCGCGCGCCTCGGAGTGGCTCATCCAGCCCAGGTGGCGATCAGAGCGACCCGCTAACGAGAAATCGATCTGAAAATATTATGAGCGCCGGCGGTCGGCCGACCCCGGTTAATCACCGGCTTTAATCTCCGCCCGGCGACAATGCAGGCACTGGTCGGCTGGGTGGGTGGTTATGGAAACCGCCTGCGTCACCACCGGAGGTAATAAAGTCAGATGGCCGGCCTGGAAATCCGCGGCCCACGCGGACTGCGGATGGCTGCGAAAAAATGCAGTAACGAGAACTGGACGCGGTAAGGGACAGGGGGGGAGTGTTCAAACCGGGGTGCTTGCTCCGGGTGGCAACTTCAGGGAGAAGACAAAAACATGTTTGAAGGGGCGATAAATGGCAAATTAATGTGGCGGCGACCTTCTTTTTTAGCTCTACCGCCCCGATTGGCAACCATTAGTGGGGCGGCAAAATTGAAGAATAGCTCTATACTGCCCCGGACGGCAAATTTATGTTTGAAGGGTCGGCAATCTCAAGTTTTTGCCCCGGCTCGGAAAAATCGTAGATCCACCACTGGTAAGGGTTTGAGAGTCGCCCGGTAAAGCCCACACGAGCATATCTTACCTTTTCTTGCAATGGAGTACAGCAACACAAACGTCAGGGGGTAGGCTAGGAAGTAAATAGATTGGAATGCCAAAGCGTGCTTCTCGTATGCAGTTATTAATCAGAGTTTTTGCTACTCGTCCATGGGTTAACGTCTGACAGTATTGCTTACGTGGTGTTCGCCACTTATAATCCGAAAAAGAAACAGTATGTCAAGGACAACGTGGCTGACCCACAGTTAAGAACAAAAAATACTACATTACTCATAGGGATTTTTTTTTTTTTCTGTCGTTTCAGCAATCTACGGACCACTCTATTTCAGCTGACCTCTGCCTTGCGCCTGAGATTTACTTCCACGCAGTATTCCCGCATTACTATCCTATGCTGTTCCTTCCTCGCTTTAATCTACATTTTGCCAGTCTTAAGTGTTCTGCTTTTATTGCAAACTACTATGCTCTTGGAATTTCTTCTTGAGCGGAACACATTTCTGGATATCCTCCCGTGTTATCGCCACTTCTTATACCTCGGTGAACCACGCCACCTTGGTTTTTAGTTGAGAAACTAATTAAACTTCCTATTACTCAGCTCTACAGGATTCACACGGAAAATGTGGCCATATGAAATTATTCTCCTGATGTCTGATCTTTTCAGTTTTTGTGTAATGTACAGGATTGTGTCGTAATATTCTTTGACTCGACTTAGGATTTTCCTTAAGATCTGCCTTCATTTCTAATTTCAGACCTTCTCCATTCGTAGCAAGCTATTGTTATACTTTGGAATTACTAACTAAGTCGATTCAGCTTTAATCCCTCCGTTTACTTATTAAATTTATGGAGGAACTATGTCATGCCGTCCGCCGTGAATAGGTTAAATATATTATTAATAATAATTTTGTTGTTTGCCATGTGCCACAGTTGTTGCCTAAATGTTTTTGAATTAAACACCGTCTTGTAACAACTTTTTTTTATAGTCTTTCCCCAGACGCGTTTCGTCCTCTTGGAGAGGCGCATCATCAGTGGCTATAAATATACACAGTGTTATAATTATATCTGTGCACGTGATTAAATCTTGTATCTATATATATTTATATATATATATATATATATATATATATATATATATATATATATATATATATATATATACGGGCGTGTCCCTATATTTCACTTTTCAGCCACCATACCTAGCACAGATCAATGATGTTTGTATGTTGTAGTAGCATGGAGATTCCTATCGTGCACAATGCCGATAGGTATGGTAAGTATGGTGGTTAAAGGTGGTTGATGTAGGTCTTTTTCATATTTCCACCATAGAGTTGTGTGTCTCTTCACTTCTCTTTCCTTCCACAACTACATAGCGTGCATAAACCACGTAACTCCATTTTGGCCTCCTATGAACCCCCCTCCGCCCCCCCCCCACGTAGCCCTACGTACTTTTTGCCTCTACCCCCCCCCCCCCCTGTAGCACGTAGCTTTTTTCCCTTTTGATTCCAGACGACATTTTGTACTGTTTTCTCTTGTCAGACGATTGTAAATTACTTACGGAGATAATTAACTGAGGGAAATAAATATTCACATGCTGTTGTGTGTTCTGCTCCTCATTTTAACTGTGAAAAATGTTATGCAAGGAAAGCTACGTAGCCTGGCTAGGAGTACCCCCCCCCCCCCCGTAGCCCAGCGTAGCCTTCCAGCCAACCCCCCCCCCCCGGACCGAGCCACGTAGTTTGTGCACGCTCCCATAGCAAAGATCATTTGTGTTTGTGTGTGGTAGTAGCGCCGAGTCTCCCATTGTGCACTATGGTGGTTGCGTGTCGGTAGCTGTGAGGGAATTGGAGATATGGTGATTCAAAGTGGTCGACGTGGAGCACTTGCGCATTTCAACCAAAGACGTGTGTGTCCATACTTTTCACTTTTTAGCCAAAACTATATAGCGCAGCTCACTACTGTTTGTATGTGGTAGTAGCATACATTCACCGATCGTGCACAACGTTGGCCGAATTTCGGTAACTGTGGGGATGTGAGAGATATACGGTCGGGAGGTTGATGACAGCCACGACAAGGCTAACGTATTTAACACCGAATTTAAAAATTCTTTCACTGACGAAAACATGGAAAACATTCCCGCTTTTGCACGCATTTGAGATGGATCCAGTTCAAATTGATAGTATAGTTATCATAAAGCAGTTGAAGTTCCTGAAGTGGCGGAAGGCGCCGGGTCCTGATGGATACCAGTAAGAGTATTTTCGGAATACGCGGAAGAAATAGAACCATTTCTATCAGATATATTTCGTAAATCTTTAGCGCAGGTGATTCCCGTTTTCAAGAAAGGAGGTCGGAAAGATCCTAGAAAATTATCGACCCATATCTCTAACATCTGTTTGCAGTAGAATTCTGCAGCATTTCATATGCTCTAACGCTATGAAGTTTCTAGATGGAAACGAGTTATTTACAACAAACCAACACGGATTTCGTAAGAACCGATCGTGTGAAACGCAACTGGCTCTATTTTCGCTTTACGTAATGAAGGTTATAGATGCAGGATCACAAGTTGATGCTATTTTCTTGGATTTCCAGAAAGCTTTTGACTCTGTATCGCATAACCGGCTTTTGGCGAAGATTCTAGCGTACGGTATATCTGATCAGATTAGCGAATGGGTACGCGATTTTCTAACTGGTCGGTCGCATTATGTCGTTGTTGATGGGGAAGCCTCTTCAAAGCTAGATGTTACTTCAGGCGTTCCTCAGGGGTGTAATAGGACCACTTTTTTTCTTAATTTTTATAAATGATCTCGGTGACGACGTAAATTGCAGGATGCGATTTTTTTCTGATGATTCACTTATTTATAGGGAAGTGGGGTGCTCTGACGATTGCTTAGAAATTTAGCGCGATCTGGATGTTATTTAGGTATGGTGCCGTAAATGGCAGCTTACACTTAACTGCATAAAGTTCAAGGCAATGCAAATAAGTAATAAAAAGATCCCGTTTGCTCACGAGTACAAAGTTAACAATTCAGTTGCTGACATGGTTGATTCCCTAAAGTATCTAGGCGTAACAGTACAAAGCAACATGAAATGGGACTTGCACATAACTACCGTCGTAGGTAAACCTAATTCTAAGCTACGTTTTATATGTCGTATTTCGAGAAGTTGTAATGATCGTACAATGGAAATAGCGTACAAAACAATAGTGCGTCCGCATTTGGAATACTGTTGTGGAATTTGGGATCCGTATCGCAAGGGATTGATTGACACGTTAGAGGAAGTACAGAGGAGAGCCCCTCGATTCGTGACCGCTAGTTAGTCCTTATGTCAGTATCACAGAGCTGATACGTTGGTTGGGCTGGGATTGTTTGGCGGACAGACGACGTCATTTTCGTTTGAATTTGTTGGAGAATATGCGAAAATCTTTAATTTACGAGTGCCGCGATCCTTCTTCTGCCAACCTATCTAGGTCGCAATAACAAGAGGGATAAGATTCGAGAAATAAGATGCCGTACTGATACATTTATGTATTCTTTCTTTCCTCGTTCTATTTGGGATTGGAATTCACAGAATTAGGATTGGTGCTTAGCACCCTCTGCCATCCATAGTAATTGTGAATTGTAGAGTATAGATGTAGATGTATATATGGTGGTTGAAAGTGGTCTATAAAGGATATTTTCGTATTTCGACCAAAGACATATGTGACCGTTTATTTCAATTTGCTGTCACAACTATAAAGCGAGGACCTCTGGTGTTTGTGTTTGGTAGTGGCCTGAGTCTCCCACCGTGCACTATGGTATTCAGATGTTGGTAGCTATGGCGGTTTGGGAGATATGGTGGTTGAAAGTGGTCGACGTAGGGCGTTTTCCTATTTCAACCAAAGACGTATGGGTCTCTATACTTCAACTTGCAGCCAGAACTACCAAGTGCAGACCACGGGGTTTGTGTCTGGTAATAGCCTGTTGTCTTTCACCGCACACTTAGGTGATTACATGTCGGCAGCTGTGGGAATGTAGTAGATATGCTGGTTGAAAGTGGTGGGCCTGATATACAACTCCATAGACAAAACTACCTAGTCCAGTCCACTGGTGACTGTGTGTAGCATTAACCTCAAGTCCCCCAACAGGAACCATGGTGGTGTCATGTCGGTAGCGATGGTGGTGTGGGAGATATGATGGTTGAAATTGGTCGACGAAAGGCGTTTTCATATTTCGATCAAAGACACGTGTGTCCCTATATATCACTTTGCAGCCATAAATACCCTGCACAGATTACTAATATTTGTGTGTGGTATTAGCCTCGTGCACTTCGATGGTAACATGTCGGTTACTGTCAATCAAAATTCTTTACAAACACGAACGAAGTCGTGAACTCCTGCTAGTATTATTTATAATCTTACTGTAATGTTGTAATATATGTATGCAATTATGTTGGTTCCGGCTACTACTATTATTCTACATGGTGTTTTCGTATTCTCATATTATAGCAACTGATGATACCCTACTCGAAAACTGCGAATCGCTTCTAGTGAAAGATTAATAAAAATAGTTATAAAAAGAAGGTGTTTAATTCAAAAACAGGTTAAATTGTTTTCTGCGTAACAAGCGTTATTTTGCTTACATATTGTGTTGTTTTCGGGGCGAAAATTGGGCACCTTACCAGCACAGCACCAAAAACGATTATGAGAAACGTTGGCTCTAGAGGATAGAGAATTGAATCTGGACCCCTTACTTCCCTAACCACGACTAAACTGGTGTAATAAATGTATACAACTGACCGAAAACTCATTAAAATAGTGTTTGTGGATCAGAAGGCAGTTACGTTGGAAACAAGCAGGATCTAGTTTCCATAAACAGTAGCTCTAGGCTTACGTACTGATTATTCTGGAGCAAAATTAATCCAGACTGTTTCGTATTAATGTTATATGAAGATCACTGTAACAAATATTCAAGACAGTCGGTTTCATTTCCCGTCAGTCATACGTTCTTTGCAATTGGGAAAGGTAAATTAAACTACGAAATATTTTTAGTATATTAAAGTGTTAACGAGAAACAGCAGAAATCCTCGTACTCCCTCCTCACGATCAGCGTCGTTCAATTTTTTCTTTCTGCAATCGGGAGCCGACAGATAGAAATTACCGTAATTTACAGCCTGCCGTCGTCTTATCTGTTATTCCATTTTATTTCTCAACACTCAACATTTAGATGCATCCCATTCTTTGCTCCTACTACCATCATATTCCTATAATACGTCACTGGAACTTTCCGAACATCTGCAAAATACCCGTGCTGCTATGAAGCCACCGTTCGTGGTGGTGTAACCATTAGCGTTGGCCTCGCAAGGGAGGACGCCGGTTCGAATCCTCGCCCGGGCATCCAGATTTGGGTTTTCCATGGTTTCCCAAATCACTCCAGGCAAATACCGGGATGCTTCCTTCAAAAGGCCATGGCCGAATTCCTTCCCATTCCTTGCCCCCCATCCTTTCCCGTCTCTAAAGAGACGTTAAGCAGTTAAAAATGTTATGAAGTGGCAATAACTGTATTAACTGTCTCTATTTATCTAGTATTCCATTCGAAACTTCCTTGGGTACTTTATGAGTTTATAGCAGCATGTATTTTTCCGGCTGACCCCCCTGGGACACGTGTGTTTTGTTGTACAGCAGGCCTTCCTGTTCCTGTCGACAGCGTCCATCCTTGGCGTCTCGCAAGTGTGGATAAAACGCAGATATTTCTTATGAATTATTCGCAAGCAGCTCTAATTATTCTTATCATATATAATACTAGATGCTTGGTAGTTCCTATGTATTATATTTGCTATAAAGGAATTAGCTGTTGCAAATATTTACAAAACTAAATTGTAATTAAATTTAATCATGCACTTGCAGTTACCCCCGACTTCGTCAGCTTGAAAGTGTATTGTAATTTAACAGTTATCTTTAATGATAATAATTGTCACAGTAATAAATATTCCATGTAATAATAAAAATTTAACTCTGTCCTACAGCTAAAAACACGATTAACATAATATTTGGCCTCCATTAGACAGTCAATTCTGCTTTAAAATATACATTTTCATTCTAAAGTACGAATTAATAGTTTTTTCATTGTGATCTTTGATTAATTTCATAGTCCTAGCTTTACTATATTTCACTGAAAATATGACTTATTATTTGCTAATATTATAAGTTTCTTTTACTTTTTTCATTCTATCAAAGGAATAGACTGTCTGTGAGATAACTACTTGGTTAAGTTAGAGTTGATTTATTAAAACATATGCAAGAATATTAAACGATGTGGGTTAGGAGTGACCCTTCATTGATTCAACGAAAGAAAAAATCTATGTAAAAGAAAAGAAAATTGTAACTTAATTACAGGTCATTTAAAAACAACAATCAATTTTTGACTTTGACATGCAAATTCATGTTTATCCATGTTTCTAGTACCACAATCTGTCAACAGATTGCGTCACTGGCTTTTCCTTAAAAGAAGAAATTTAAATATAATATTTTATTTTCAGCTTCGTAATCTGCCAACAGAATTGTATGTCTAAGTGCAAATTACCAGATACTAAGTACATACGATTTAAAAATAATAATAATGTTAACGGCTGATTTGTATTTGCTGCTACGGAACTATTAGTTTATCAAGTGCATCAATTTTCACACTTTTAAACTGTCACACCGTTGAATATGTCATAGTGGATATGATCCCTGAAAGCAATTAATGCGATTTACGTAATAAGCAAAGACTAAATGTGGCACATTTCTCATAGGAACTTTTCTCTTTTGTGGGATAAAAATTATCCTGTGCCACTACACAGACTATATACTAATTCCGTGCTAAATTCTATTTTAACCTGTTGAGCAATTGAATTGTGATTGAGGCAGTTAATCCAAACTTCCATCCATCCAAGCTTTCTTATTCATAACATAATTAATTTAATTTAATAGCGATGTAGCACTTGCTCCGGTGGCAATTTCCCTACAAACCTATTTCTTCCTTTCATTTTCCCACCCATCTCAATTTTAAATTCTTTTAAAGTTTTCCGTAAATTATTCATCATTTCTCTTGG
Organism: Vandiemenella viatica; assembly: GCA_031002005.1. Taxonomy (NCBI): domain Eukaryota; kingdom Metazoa; phylum Arthropoda; class Insecta; order Orthoptera; family Morabidae; genus Vandiemenella; species Vandiemenella viatica. Next base: position 135,566,920 of record JARYHS010008075.1, read on the forward strand.
TAATTTATTCCAACCCCTGACCCCCTTACCTACGAAAAAACAGTCTTCCCACACTCTTATGCCAGAAATCGATGCCAGTTTGTGGTCATGGTCATCTTTTCCCTCCAACTCCTGTATTTGATACCAAAAATGTGGGTCCCATACTACACTACCATATTCAAGCAATAGTCTGACCAACGTTTTGTAACCCAATTCCCTTACTTCTCTAGTACATCCCCTCATCACTCTCTGCAACTAGTGAAGAATTTTCAAACCTTTTCCTACTAACTGACCAATTTGTCGTGTCCAGTTGAGTTTGATATCAAAAGTCATGCCAATTTCAGATATTAAGATAATGCTTTCCGTCCATCAAATTGTTTTTGATCTAATGAGCTTCTTATAGGCAACTTAGCCGTATGGATCGCCAGTAACACCACGGTAATTAGCGATTTAACAGTAATTTTAATAACGTTACTTGACCCTAGTTCCATTCCACACATAAATTATTGCTATTTTTAGTGGGTTGTTTGGGAATATACAAAAATAAAATTTATAGCTAACTTGATATAATCTTTTATCACGATAGTTTTTATAAACAAATTATTTCTACCAAGTATTTACAATATACAGCACAGTAAAAGAAATGTGGAATTTTTTTATATACTTATGGCTTTATGGCTTTACGCCTCGTCGACGTCGAGGTCATTAGAGTTGGGATGGGGGACAAGGAACGAGAAGGAATTCAGCCATGGCATTTTCAAGGAAGCATCCCGGCATTGGCCTGGAGTGATTTGGGGAAACCCTGGAAAACCCAAATCTGGATGCCCGGACGGGGATTCGAACCTGCGTCCTCCCTAATGCGAGGCCAAAGCGTTAACCGCTCACCCATCATGCTCAACAATTTAATTTCTCCCAAGCAATTTTTTTGCCTGAATTTAATAGGACTACAAGTAATCTCTGCCATTTTCTTAATTGTGAACTGCAGAGCTTTACCGTGTCCGTAGATGGCAGGTATTATATTGCACTTACGAAAATTGGCGGTACCTCCACTGTGGTTTGGATCTAATCAGCCAGAGTAGGAGCCGAGAAAGGAGCTTGTAATGGGGTAAATTTCTTTGAGAGCAGATAGGCTCAACTGTTCTCTCCAGTGTGTTTTTTTACCTCTTTTTGAACAATTGTTTCACTGATGTATTGAAAATCAGTCTTATAGTGTTTTGTAATGTTGACGTTTGTTTTTGCAAGTAATTGTACTTATCATTCAACAAAGTTGGTCAAGATATCTATCCTTGAATGCTGAATGTAACTTATAGTTTTTGATTCAGTTATGTGGTGGCAGTTCTGGGATAAGAATAGTTTCTGCAATGATACGCGTTTTCGTTGAATTCTTCTTGAAAACTGGCAACTTTTCCTTCAACTACTCTCGTGGAACTCAAAATCTGCTGCATTCACGTAAAAAACTGTGTCTTGCTTAAGGAACGTTCCCGACTGATATTATACTGTAAATATTCCGTTGGTTTTCATAAAAAAAACCTGCGATTTACTTTGATTCTTCTGTGATTAAATTTTTTATGTTTAGGGTCATGGTGGACATATATGACCAAATTTTTACCAAGGAGTACAACTACCAAAACTTAACCAAATTGCTTCGAACGTCGTAAAATTTGATAAATGACATGGGAAATCCCAGACTTTGCTAATCTGTCTACAGGACTGATTCGCATACTACGGCAGTTATGAGAAGTGTTTCATGATGACAATATTTGGAAACAAGTGAAATACATGAGCACATGCAATTCACAGAATTAAAGTGAAAATTTACCGTATTTAAACTGAGCGAAGAAGAATTTCACATTGTCGTTGAATGTGGTAACATTATATATATTTATCAAAAGAGACAATGGTTATTTTAAAATATTAGAAGAAATAACAAACAATGTTTGGTTACAGCATGAACATGTATCCCCACTATTAGCAAGACTGAAATAAACTTCAAATGCCCTGATATTTTGGCTGGTGATTCAAAACTTGTATTTAATAGGTTTAAAAGGACAATTAAATAAGTAAAAAGTTATCGTATCATTACAACCTCTAAATTTAAAAACGAAAAAACTGTCCATACGATGTATCTAAAATCCTTCAGAATATGGAAGAAAAATGTTTTATTTTATTTTGTTTATGGTCTTAGATAAGGGCTGATGAAGCCAATGGCACTTTTACACATGTGTTTCAATTTTAAACAGCAGGTTTACTCCGCACAATATACACGAATAGTGTTTGATGATTTTCTTCATCGGTATCGATAGCGATCACCTCGGAGAGGTTGTACTGAGGCCATCTTCCTGTAATTTCTCCTTATTGATTGATGTTTCTTCTATATTAGGATCATCAAACTTCTTGTTTGGTGCACCTGATATATCTTGTTCATATTGATAAACAGATGTGTGTACACTTATCCGTTCTTTTTGCATAGTGCCATCATCGGGAATTAGTGTCTTGCTTCTTCTCTTAACCCATGCCTAAGTGAATCTTCACTGATTGTGCACTTCAGTGCTACTGTATTGTTGCTTTACAAGCACTCTCACTACGCATAAAATAATTTTTAACGATGGGAAAGGTAATACCGTAACGAGCATAATAAACAAGCGTTGTTACTGTAAACAAACAAAGGTTCGGCCGTTATTTTTCCCAAGTGTCATGATTTGTTCGCCATTACTCCTTCCCGAAGGACGGCAGTGCCACTGTATTGAACTTCTACTTCGTGGAATTATGAATTAGTGTGACCCAAGAGCTTGAAGATTGATGATTCAGGTTGGTATGGTCAGAAACCACCAACAATGAACACAAAACGACGCTCAGGGACTTTAACTAACTTCAGTTCCCATCAGTGTATTCAAACATGTAATTATGAATATTTGTTTGTTACCTATAAAAAGTGTTAAGAAAATAACCAAGCAAAATGATTTAAACATTTAAGTCAGTCGATCAATATCTTATGATATGAGTTACGATCCAATGAATCATGTTAAACACAGGGATCTATCAGACACAACTGACAGAATCCCTATTTTTTTTAAAATAAAATAAAAAATAAACTACCCTCCAAATCCAGAAATTTCTGAATCATTGAAATATTTAAATGAAATAACTTGTATTAGCCGGTTCTATCAGTTCTGTTGCAGTTTAAGGTCTTAACATATGCGTCCGTCAGTAAGAGAAACTTACTACAACGTAACAAACAGATCTGGAAAAAAATAATCGGTAAGTTTTTAAGAATATTTTACTAACGTATTTAAAACATAAATATAATGCTTTCACAAATCTCGGCAGGAGCAGGAATCTGAAAAGACGGAAGGAAGCTGACTCCCCGGTTCTGTCAAGGGGTCTCACTATCTTAATTGTTAGTCGCAAAGTATTCGGATTCAGTGTAGATTTCGGACAAGGTCGCGGGTGTGCATTTAAAAGTGTATTCCTCACCGAAACGACTAATAAGAAAACCTGTATTTCCCATAAATTAGTGTAGCTATTCTAGTTCTAAACAGCAGGAAAATACAGTGAGTGCAGGATCAGTCAGAACTTAGTTTTTATCTGTATAAATATATTTATACCAGCAAAATGGTCTACTGATTCAAAGATTGACGCTTTACGTCCGGTATATACAGTATATACTCACACGCACAATCACATACACATACACATACTCATACACACACCCCCACAAACTAACACAGACGCGCGCAGAGCGAGAGAGAAAATAAACACAGAGGGCAAGAGTGAGAAGGGTTAGAAAGAAAGATAAACAAAATTACAGACAAAAGTTAGTTTGTATTTTCAGTTAATTTGCATAATTTTAACCGCAAAATATATTCCACAACTCGTTCAACCCAAAAGTTTTTGTGTAACACTTCAAAGCAGAGGCGGTACAAGGCTCAGACTCTGTCCACCTTCTATCAACAATATATAGCGCCACTGAAAGTGCGTGTAGGACAAATGTATAAAGTGTTTATCAAATTTAACGGCTGACTGCTAGCTTTGCCTCTTCTTCTCTTACTGATAAATGGACATAGGCGAAAAAAGCAGTATGGAAAAACTACATTCATGCTTAAGAGTAATTCCAAGTCCTGAATCAACTATTTAAATATTGATGCTATTGTGCATACGTCTTTCCTGTTCTGTTTATAGAGAAAGCTAAATTTTAATAACATTTTCAACCATTTCCAAAACTGTTGTGCAGCAAAAATTGTCCTATTTCTAAATGAAAAATGTTAGAAAAACATTTATTTTACAGCTACTTATACTTTATATGGAATGTCGTTTTTGTTGCAACCTCACAATGTGCTCCACGAACTTCACGGACTACGTCAATGATACACCAGAATCCATTGCGCACCCTGTTCAAGACTTCCTCGGTGATAGTATTTATGACAATTTTGATCCCTTCTATTATATCTTCAATATCCTGAAAATGAAACAAAACCTGAATCTTTTATGTATCCCCACAATGTGTGAGATGGTGGGAACGGGGGCCAAAGCGTGATTCACACGGATTGTCCCTCGGTGCGCGGTCGTCCTGGGCATTTCCCTTTACACGGACAACCAGTCACCAATGCTCTTCTCAGTTGGTCAATAAGTATGAAAACCTCCTCGAAAAGCACGATGCACCATGGGAACCGATTTGGTATAGTGAGGCGACTGCATTTCTCTTGCCACTAAACATTTCTAGTTTGTAGAGAGATGCGTGTGATTGATGCTTTTAAAACTGTAGCCCTCCCCCTCCCTAATGCAATGACTTGCGGGTAATCCAAGTGTAGATCTTCGTTTCGAGCTTACACTTTGAAATCAGATAATTCTTGCTGTTATTACTATTAATTTAATTGCGATGGAGCTCACTTTCCGGTGACAATTCACCCCTTTTTACTTTTTAATTATCTTATACAATTTGAGTGCTTCCCCATATACTTTTTCGATTTACAAATTTTAAACTCCTACAAATTTTTTGGTAAATTATTCATGAATTGGTAATTTGTTTCAATCCCTGACACCCTTATCTATCAAACGAGAATTTTTCCGACTCCCTTATGCATGAAATCGATTGCCAGTTTGTGGTCATGGTCATCTTTCCCCTCCCATGCACTATTCCTAATTCTTTGACCAATACCCCGTCACCAACATATACCTTATACATTCCCAGCACTCTCTTCACCTTCCTCCTATCCTCCAATGACTCCCAATCTAGTTCCTTTATCAACTGGCCCATTTTGTGATATGAAATCAAACAATGTCTTACTCATTGTTCTTAGTTTTTATCCCAAGAAAGGGATAAAATCGTTTATGAGCTCTATAGACGTAAAAATTTCACACTAATTGCATTAACGAGCATTCGTTTTAAATTATATAAGGTGACAGCTATATCATTTATATCGTTTTTCAATTCATCAGTTCCTACCATACATATATCGTATATCTTGTAAACTCTTTATAGACAGCTACCTACACTTAAAATCGTTCTCTTTTACTGCAGATGCTTGTTAATATATCTTTCATTGGCCAAGATGCATTCAATTTGACCAGGTATGTGGCAGCATGCACATCAAATATTTTTTCTGTCGAATTCTGTAGTGACGACAGTTGCGTGACGTGAGTGACTGTACCTGCGGAGGTCATCTGCCTGTGTGAGGAGCGCTAATCCGATAGCCAGGCGGGGCGTGCGGCAGCGGGCTCTAATGAAGCCCTCCACAGCCGCCGCGTGTCAATTAGAGCCCATTGTGGCCGCTGGCCTCCGGCTTGTTAGCACCTGGACACCTGCTGACGAGTCACGTCTGTTGCCGAGGTCGTCTAACTTAGCACCGAGGCGAGGACTCGTGATTACGAAACCACCACGACACGCCAGGCTCCACGGCATGCCTCGGTCACCTGTCTTCAATCTATAAAGAAAAAGAGCGATCAAATTTACTTTCAGCTCTCAAATCTCTATTTGGTAGAAATTAAGGAGACAAATTACATTTTTTTTTTAACGAATCTCCTCTCTGTAACATGATTGAAATATAATTTTTACATTGTAAGGGATACCTGCGCAATAGATGACTGCAAAAGATATCCAGGATCTGCCACAAACTTTCACCTAGATGATTTCTCTAGTTCCTCATCAAACTTCTAACCATAATAAACATTCGCAGGATATACAACTGAGACGACAGCAAATTATCTTCACAGATTGTGTATCTCAAAATGAAAACATTCCATAAATAATCCTGCAGTTATTTATATCATTAGTAGTTGGTTTCTTTTGAAACCTGTTTATGGTGATGTAGTCTTTTCCGCAGTCAATTGCCGTTTTTTCTCTGAATTAATTCTGAATTTACTCTAATATTATCAATCAGTACCAAATATATGAACACACATCTCAAAAACCTAACCATTTTGTCAAATTTAATGAAAAAGCTCTTTTTCTGTTTTCAAACTAATTCATTGTAAGACAAATCGTAGCAGGTGTACATTAATACTTCGCAGCAACAAAACTCAATGTCTCTCACTTCTAATCACATGACACTCTCTACGTAACTTCAGTTAAAATTTTAAAGTAAACTCTTCAACACTTATTTATTTATTTATTTATTTTACAACAGCTGTCATCATAGTTAAAATTCTAATGCTTTGATCCTTATTGTATTTCTCAGATATTTTAACTGTTTTAACGTTGCTGGATAGCATCACTGCAACGCATCACATGTTAACACCAAATTAACTTTGTCCGTTCATCCGATACTAATATCATCCTAAAGCCAGAAGACAATACAGATAAACACTAGATCATACATTCGGTATGCGATGTTAATACTTAGACCATGGCGATCAATAATTCCAGGTGCAAAATTTTTAATTCTGTTTTTCCTTACAGTATTCAATTTAGATGACGAGTAATTCTTTTTATTAAATGCGTTCTTTTTTCTAAGAAATTAAAAGGAGTGTATCATTCTTTGCTACCTTCCACTTTCAACCTTTGTGTCATAACCATGAATATTTTTCCAAATCGAACCATAAAAGCTAGAGTAAAATGCGCGTGAGATAAATAACAGCCATTGGCATTCCGGTCAGTTATCCTGATTAAAGATTTCCTTCGTTTCTGTAAAACACGTAGGTGAATTCAGCTTTGACGAACATAATTACCTAGCCTTACGAAATGGGCGAGTTGATAGCAAACTACCTTCTCAGCACAAATCGTATTTGCTGCAGAGGAATTATACGAAAGAATTATTTTCATTTCATTTAACTTCTCAGACTATTTCCGATACCTATTTGGCATAACAGAACTTGTTACTCAATGTCTGCATAATTTTATTATATTCTAGGTGGATTGCGGCCTCCTTCATATTTATAAATTTACGTCGTGTTTCTTGACTAAATATTTGTAATATTAAAAGAAGCACTACTGTTGTTGCCCAAGGCAAATTCCACCTCCTCATTTTAAGTTTCTTCTCTTTATTCGACCAGTGTCACTAAATTTGCAACTGCCTTTGCTATTTTATTCGTAAATGTGCATATTTTTTTATCTGTTTATTGTGTGAAGCATTGGATTTCTTCTTTTCTTCTCGCTTCACGGTATGTCGATGTTGAGGTCATTAGAGGCAGATCTTTGGCTGTCTTGGTGAATATGCGTTATTATGTTTTTTTGCAGATATTTTATTTATATTCAGAATCCCTCGTTTCCAACAATAATTTCGTTTGCTATCTGAAGACTTTGAGTTTGTTTAACCAGAAAGTATGCTCCTCCTGTCACAGAAGTTCACTAACGGTAGCATTTAAGATTGTATAACTTTAATTTAGAGATCAAGCAGTCCTAACATTGAATCAAAGAAAATCAAGACTTTAATCTCTGTTTAGATTTCATCATATTGAAATAAAGAAAATCATTACCTTACTCAAGCCAGCAAAAGATCCTAATCTCCCACAAAGTTACCCTCTGTACTCTGAGTCAACAGAGAAAAGAATAACTCCGACAATAAAAGCTCTGATCTCAGTTTAACAAGCTGGATTCCGTCACAGTTGGTAAGTAGCGTATGAGAAGAAAATGAAAAACGCATCTGTTTCCCTAGATCTTTCAGCTAGATCTTTGGAGGAAGGGAGTCCTTCTCAAAATGATCTAGGTTGTTGCTTGTAAAAGGATAATGTTTTAATGGAAGATATGCTAAGTAATCACATTTTCCAAGCGCACACTACGGACACCGGGAGCAGAGTTCACAAAGTAAATACTGAACTACCACAAGTTATGGTTCTTTTTTCTATATTCTTTAGCGAATACACCGCGATCAACCAGATATGATGTCTTTCATGTTCGTATTACCGTAATTTCAGCAGGCTGGAGGCTCAGTGGTTAAGGCGTCTGACTGAAGATCGAAAGGTCCCCGGTTCGAATCTATGTCCAGGAGGGGATTTTCATAGTCTTCACCACTGGATAGCTTGTGGTGTAATGTGTTCGGACTTCACGTTGAACTGTAAGATCCCTGTACCCGGCAGGATTGACTAGTTTGGTTAAGGTGGCTGCGACAGGAGCGAAATGCGCAGCCAGTGGAAACGCTGTCACCATTTGATCCAATCCTGGTAATGATGGCGTTTGTAAAGTTTTTCCTTTTTTAAAACTGTTAATTGATTATAGATCGTGGTGCTCGTAGTTTAGTAGATATAACCGACATGCAGTCAGCAATTGCTCTTAATAGTCACTTCAGGTGATTTAAGATACCCGAATCTCAAAAACCATGGGAACATAAAGCGTTTACAAACTACTTAAATGAGTCAAGTAAACTTGTGTAACAGCCTGAATTCTTATTTTTAACTCTAGTCTTTCTTTACACAGACTCACAGGCAAAATCTAATCGGAAGATTCATAGCACACAAGGTTAATAGTACTGCGTAAAGCTGAGTAGGACAAAATGAATTACTGGATAATGAAGAAAATTAATATGTTTCACGTATAATCCTCCCACATTTCCTATTCTCTGGAGCTATAATATGAAATTTTTTAAATAAGTAACGTTAACTCAAGGTTTGAGTGGAGCCGAAGTAGAAATCAAGTGAATTAATTTAATTTAATTGCGATGAAGGCGCTCTCCGGTCACAGTTTCCTTACACACCTATTTTCCCCATTCTTCTACGGCCTACTATTGACCCCTATGAATTTTACATTTTAACACTTTCAGCTTTTTTTATATATATTGTACATCACTTCACTTGATAATTTTTCCAGTCCTGACACCCTTACCCACGAAAGAAAATTTTCTCACACCCGTATGCCCGAAATCGAGTGTCAGCTTGTGGTTATGATTATCTTTTTTCTAGCAAGCAGAAGTCTTTAATCTCTCACCTATATCTCAGCACACCTCGTCACCAACATACGTCCTGTACACTCCCACCTCCTTTTTTCTAACGTTTCAGCTCCTTTATCATATCAGTAATTCATTGTCTTTTGCAGTGATTTACAGAGATAAATCTAGCAGCCCGTCTATGTACCCCCTGCAACTGCTGCAATTGTTATTCAAAATGTAGGTCCCATACTGCACCACCATATTCAAGAAATCCTCTGACCAAAGTTTTGTAATCCAATTTCCTCACTTATGTGGTACATGCCATCATCACTCTTATCAATAAATGAAGAGATTTGATACCTTTTCCTACCACGTGCCCAATCTTTCCTGGCCAGTTGAGTTAATTATAAAATGTTATGGCTAGATGTTTACATTGCAGGTCTGCAACAATCAATTGCTTCCCAGCCCTATAATCATAATCAACGTGTAGTTTTGTATCAGTTTAGCAGAAAGCTGACTATTCATTGCATTTATCTTTATCCTGTGTTGATCTAGCCAGCTAGATATCATGTCAAGGTCACCCTGCACCTGTTCAGTCTTCTCCCGTTTTGATGCTATTATATAACATTATGTCATGAAGCTAATAACTTCTTCTTCACCACCGTTTCCCAACGTTAGTGGTCAGCTGGCTTTGTGAGGTCTACTCCTCGTTGGCATTGTCAATTTTGGAGCTATGGTTCTACAGTCGCATGCCCTTGCTGATGCCAAGCATCTTATACCTACTGCCAGGTCGTACTACGTTCTAATGAAGGGAGTGAATTGTTGTCATCTGTTTACGAAATGTGTAACTATGTCCTGTGTGTGATAAGTTTATTTTCTGTTTGAATAATGTGTAATTTATGAGGCGGAGATTGGTTACCACCTTGGCATTCTCATTGACGACTGCGGAAAACGGCCTAAAAACCGCAGTCGGGATGGGGGTACGTGGGTGTCTGAGCTGGTTCCCTGCTCAGTTGTTCCTCCCCGATCCAGTGTGTGCCGCCTGAGGGCACTCGACCTCACTGCCGGGTCATCAAGTTAATAAGTGTTGAAGTATTATTCTTCCATCTATATTTTTTCAGAACAACGCACAAAGATGTTGTCTGATGACTTCTGGAAATCAGTTAAGAGCACAAACTCTCTTTGGGCGTGATTCATTCCTCGCATGTGATAATGCATGTATCAGACTTTTTAAAGAAATCACTCAAGTTAACCATCACGGAAGGCCAAATTGTAAGTAGACCTAACATACATGTTCAACTTCTGGAAGAAAAGTAATGAGGTAGTTAAAAAGTTGGATTCAACGAATGAAACGATCATTTATTTGTGAAAGAGTATTGACAAGGGGAACCTTAGGGTGTGACGTATTGCTAATAACTGGAAATTATTACGGGTATCTATGAATAATTTGTTCTCCAATCATTGTTGCTGTATTGGGAATCTGTGGTGTGATTTATTCGAATTCTGTGATATCGGAAAGCCTTGGAAAAATCCATTTATATCAACTGCATGTAGTAATTTTTTAACAGGTCTAGGATACAGGACGTAGCTGTTTGAAATCAACCAGAATTACATATTACTTTTGTAATCATTTTCGAATACATAAAATCACAACGTCTTGCAACAGTTCATATTTGATGAATGGATTTTTTGCATTCATACAACAACGGGTGATAGTGGTAGTTATTTAGAGGCCTTATGATGTGGCTATATCTGTGTCTATGGCGCTGGTAACTCAGTGGGATTCAGTGAACTATTACAAAGTATTAGCGACGAAATCGGTCATGGTTTGTGTCTAAGCACTATTTAATCATTTCAGCTGATATTGATTCGAAAAATCTTTGAAAATCTAAAAATATCGGAAAAATATATTAATTACTGAACGTATTTGATTGAATGATTGCTATAAAGTAAGTTCTCTGTTTTAAACGAGCTTTTAGAATTATGAAATTTGTCATTTTTCCTACTCTAGCAATATAAGGGTTAGTTCACTAACCTCCAATTGCAAGAGTCACCATTTCTAATACGGGGTTTAGCACAGGTATTTTTAAATAAGTGGGCTAGTTCAGCTGCATTGGGGAAAAAATGCTTAGATTTCTCAACATACAAAATTAGTAAAGTAACAAGTAGTGTTTTGTTAGCAGCCAAATGCCTTCCCTTTACCCCACTTTTATATCTTTTATTACTTTTAAAAAAAATGAACATTAAAATAAGAAAGTGTTGGTGAATAAATTGATGTGTTCTTTGATTTTAATTTAAAGAATTGCAAGATCTCGGTATAAAAGACCAGCGCTTTCGCACAGTTCTAAGGCAACAAGAGAAACGTTATGGCTATTGTGCGTGTTTTTAGTTTCTTTAGAAATACGTTCCTGCGCTCTTGAACGCATCAAAAGGTATTGAAATGCGTAGTCTTGATGCCCTTTGAAATATCGTGTGTTGGGTTCATAAAGTGTAATGAAGTGCGGCTTCTCTGTGGATGCCCTTCAAAACAAACGAGCTCTTTCATTTTGCGAAAGCTACGTTCCTCAATCAACGTCAGGCGTAGCTATTCATTTGGTGAAAATGTAGCTCGACTTATTAGCCTGGAAAATGATGCCTCAGTCCTTAGGAATAAAGAAGACAGATTGCACGTCGTTATGTACGGCAACGCCACAACAGTCTTCTAAGCGGCAAGGGAACTTGAGATGGCTTCGTATTAGAGCGTCGCTCACGGTGGTCCTGGTTTGAACAAAATGATTCATGGTTTCCTGGCCGAGGGAAAGTTTTGACATGAGCCAAATTTTCAAACTGGGCGATTGATGATGTAAGTAGGCCTACTCTCAAATAATTCCTAGGAAATGTTTAATGAAATCCTGTTTTGTAAATATCGAAAACCACTAACCACGGTGCTTTTTAACTGATCATAACTTAACTTTTCATAGTTATTGTTAGTAATTACGGTTGCAGTTCATTCATTCAGTCTTTACACATTTTATCTTCTAACAGTTAGCCGCAAGTTCGTTCGCACAGAATATTAGAGTTGCGAATCACTGTCTTAAACCAACATGATCAAAAACAACATGAAAGATTGCGCCTGTAGATTACGGAACACAGATTCTTTTTCGTGAAGAAACTCCGCAACAAACTGTAACATCATTCCACAGAATAATACCACGCCACTTGTATGCGGAAATCATGATAAACATTTCAATTGCAAAAAATTAAGTTACATAGATGCTACATTTTGGATTGTTTTATTTTATTTGTTTTGTTTTTCGACATCCCATCAAAATAAAACATACCTTACTCTGTTACCACGGGCTATACATTAATCGGAACTCTATCAAAATCCCACCGGTAATTTTTGCGTGCAACATGTTCTGCAAAAAATGGATACTAATTTGGTAAATTTCTCAGCTTTCAGACATCACATAAAAATTAAACATTCCCTATTTTCTTCACTCATAATTTCCGGGATGAAAGGCCGTTGTCAATAAATAAAACTTTCCCCTGACGTTTCGTCTTAAACTGAGGAAGACATCCCCGGAGGCTAATCGGCAACTTAGCCTCCGAGGATGTCTACCGCAGTTGAAGACGAAACGTCAGGGGAAAGTTTTACTTATCGACCACGGCCTTTCAGCCCGGAAATTATGAGTGAAATTAATACCGGCCGTGAAAGCCTACATTGTATGATCATTCCCTATTTTATCCACATATTCAGGGGCTAAACATTAATAGAAACCCCTTCAACATCCAACCAGTAAAATTTTCCTGAATTGCGTTAAAAAATGTATCCTAAATTTCTCATTTTTTTCAACCTTATATAAAAATTAAGCATACCGTTTTTTTTTAACCGTGGGACCAAGTGCTGTACTTTAATTGAAACAGCAACAAAATACAAACAGTGTTTTTTGCGTGAATCGCGTTCAACGATAATTTATCTTGAATTTGTAATTTTATCGACGCCCCATTAAAGTGAAATATACTGTACTTTACGCGCAGGGTCATTGGCTCTACGTTACGTGTAACCCCGTCAAAAACCGACCAGCAGTTTTCGCATGAATCCCGTTTATCGCAACTCGCAGACAGACAGACACAAATTTAAAGATAACACTTGATTCCTTCCCTGTAGCTTATTATTAGTACATGTTTTTTTTAAAAAAAAATCAGTTTTACAGACATTTTGGCAGTTACAATCGTATTATATGTAAAGATATTAACTCCTCATGATTCTGGAACGCATCAGAGTTTGAAAAAATTATACGTTAACATTCCTTGAAATTAGAATTCTGATTAAAAATTCATCTTTCCATCCTAGTCCTACACTTTATTATTCGATAATTAAGTTCAATTGAAATACTAATATGCATTTCTGAATGAAGAACAAACGTTTTCAGCTAGAGGAGTTAGTACTGAAAAATTCTATGCAATGTTACGCTAGGAACTGCTGCTTCGCAAAGTACTGTTTCTTACTAAGCAAATAATGGTGAATCCTTAATACATTATGCTCTGTAAATACCATACAGGTACCTTATTAATGTGCCATACACATTACGTGGGCTGTTAAAATGTCATACAGAACGCTGGATCGTTTCTTATTTGCAGCGCTGTTAGCATACTTGTGAGTTAAGTAATGTTACCTTCATCTCATTCACACATCAGAAGATAATTAGATGGATAATCTAACAGTCAGGCAGTTTGATAACTCATATAAATAACAAGCACGTATATGTGTAATCAGATCTTTTGGAACAAAAATTAATTTTCAATCATATTTTTAAGTCTCCTTTTATTTTACAGTGATATAGATCTCTTCCTCCCTACGTCACAGTCATTTAATGTAAAAATGTAGTCTCCAAATCTTTTACTAGAATTACATTTGTATAGAGGTTGTAACGTACCCTGTATCGTTCCCATATTTTATAGCGAACACATTTGAGTGTTACTTAATCATACTTTTATTGTAAAATAATACTCTTTGCTTATATTTCCTGCACCAGACCAGTATATAAGGATTTCCTTAGTCCCTCTTTGTCGGTTGATGGTTTTATTTCGATACTCACGGTGTAAATCAAATTATTATTAATCAAATTCTTACCATACAAACTTTAAATCAACTCCTTTGTCTATATCTATAGTTCAATCTCAATAACAAATAAAACACTTTTTACTTATCTCACAACTTTTATTTTCCATTGAACAAATAATTATCATTTCCAAAGTCATGTTCCGTTATCTTTGTCAAAACCCTAAACCTTCTGCCCTCAGGCTAATATTTTCCTCCTCTTAATCCCGCCAGGATTCTTCGTGGCTTCCATCTAGCTATTCTGTTTCATCTCTTCTCTTAAAACATGTTCTTTCCTAAACCAACTCGTCCTCTTCCTTTCAAATCTTTTCTTCAACTCTGTATCGACTGTTCTTTATTTTCCAGAGATCTCATTATATTCACCTTGACATACTTTGACCTTGGAACTTAAAAATACAGAGTTAGTATATACAGTTACAATTATTAAATAAAGAATAGCTTTATTAATGTTAAAATCACAAAATGTGAGGTTATGTACCTCACAAGGTTTATATAAAAAAAAATTTGAACTGTCATCAATTTTATGGAACATATTGAATCAACAATAATTCTTTCACATTTGTTTACCCGATCTTTCTTCAGATGTTTAACATAGTAGAAATTACAAAGCACTGGCAGCAGAAATGACGGAATTTTCTTCACTACTAGAATTTCCCATTTGGAATTTCGAAAGTAAAGGCCGCTGAAAGAATATCAAATATGCTTTTACAGAAGAAAGTGAAGGTGACATCAAACAGTTGGCTTATTATTACAGGAAAATATGTACGAATGTATCGATTAACAAAAGTCTTCGCAAATTAAATTGAAATTAAATTATTAACATGAGAAGTTACGAGTATGTAAATAACACTGGAAAGTTACTTAACTAATCAGTGTCAGGTAAAATTATTGTTTACAGAATAATATTTACTATTTCAGCTTCTCGAGATATTTCTTACTTTGTATGGAAGCCAATGTATCTAATCAGATTTAACAGATGTAAATTCAATAACCGTTCCTTCATAATCAATAATTAATTTATCAATTAAAATTATAAATTTGTTTCAGTAAACAAAAATCAGAGTCTATTTATCTTTCATTTAAGTTTGTTTGAGTAATTAGGAATAAAATGCATCCGTTTTATCTCTGACTGAATTCGCCAAATTTTTGGTACACAGTAC
Source organism: Vandiemenella viatica (assembly GCA_031002005.1). NCBI lineage: Eukaryota > Metazoa > Arthropoda > Insecta > Orthoptera > Morabidae > Vandiemenella > Vandiemenella viatica. Next base: position 135,582,459 of record JARYHS010008075.1, read on the forward strand.
ATCCGATAAAAAGTTTCAATATCTGATTGCCGATCTTTGCTGTTTCCGTAACTACTCAAATTGCTCCAGTTGGTTTGTTCTGCTGAATTTCTGCAACAAGGGCTGTTAAGTTAAATATTGGTCGCTGTAACACTTCACCAGATCTTACTTACTGTTTTGGACGTTCGTTTCGTAAAAGATATCTTGCACTGTTTTCAGCAGTTGATACAGAAAGGAATTATGATCATAGATCATGTTGAAACACGTCATTACCATTCGGCTCTTAAGTAACGAAAGCTGTTTCTACTTCACGAAACGGCAGTGTAATCCAATAATGTATCAAGGTATCTGAGCAGACTTGTGATATTTCGAAAGCAGCTATACTGTACACAGATCCTGTGTGTTATCGAGGCTGTTATGTGCTCCTAGCTACTATAAGGTACTGTAGTATGTCTTAAATAAGGATAAATTTTGATACGTTTTGTGACATTCGTGAATATTTTCACTGAAATTATTATTACTTTACTGATCATTAGTATACATTAGTTCCAATCATGACAATATCACATATCTTTCACGTCAACAATTTTCAAGAATAATATTGTAATAATTCCTGAAATAGTTGAGATGAATACATAAATCTCATCTACGAAGTTTATAGATCAATAAAAAAGTGTAACTGACATAGGTCGACGGGGGAGGGGGTGAGGGGTTTATGCACTTTCTCTGACAGTTAAGTTCTCCATTAATCGTGCTCTGTGGAACAGAGCGATTGGCGTGTGGCAGCTGAACACCTGCGCCTAAGTTATGCCACCTAACAGCACAGCCCCGTTTTAATCAGAGCACGCTTCGCTTGCCGCTGGCGGTAACATTCAGTCTCAGTCGAGAGTTTATTAATGCTGTAATTACTTCTTAATTGGAATTAATTTAAAACGCACCTCGCGCAGGCAGATGTATTCTCCCATTTCACGCGGCGCAGTTGCAGCGAATTTCTGTTGCCCTCAAGGAGAGATCTAAATGGGTTTATACCAGAGTAAGAAGGGTGAAGGTAGGCATGCGTATTCAAGGTAAACCATGTGATAGTGTTCTCTGAAAAAATCGTAATATTATCTCGTAAATCAAATTTACCTGTTATAGGTAAATACAGTATTAAGAGGTGGAGAATGAAAAGAGGATGTGTACGGTATTCGTCTCATCTGACATGCAGTTTTATGAATAATGTTTATATTATTTAACTCAAATAAGGTTTTTTAATCTCTGTTTCTACATATTTTGTTTCTGGATACACGTGTCCGCAGAAAAAGATCAACTAAATAAAGACAGAAATTATTTATTGAGATATTTTCTTTTTAGATATTTTTATTTAATTGTATCACATTAAATATGACTTTATAGATACTTACATCTCAAGTAATTCGTCATTTTATCAGCCTTAATTAACTAGTTTACTTGCGTCGCCTATATCGCTTTCACTTTAATTAGAAATTCCAGCTGAAACACATTTTAGATACTTGTCCCTCACGAAATGCCTATTTAAAATAAGTACATCATACCATGCATGGCTGCCGTTAGAAAATAGTCACTCGTTTCGCACTGTTTCCGCTGTTGCATATCTTCCAAACTGCAATGTGTTTTGTTCATTTTCATTTCTACTGTATTAGGACAGAACTTTCTGCTCATGTTACTTACGTAGATTGTTCAGTCAGACAGCTGACATAAAATATTTAGAAAACAATTACCTACAGTATACATACGTCTTTTAACAAGTATTTTAATTTAACTCAAGATTATTACTACGGCATTATATGTTAACCATGGCTAATCACAAATGCCGGTATCGAAGCAAAGACTGTAGCTTCGGTTTTGAAACATCTGTATTCAAGTCTTCTATGTTTTATTAAATACCTGTTCACATCTCGATTCATTCCAAAACGACGGAAAATTGTCTTCTTAGAAACTCTTTTGCCAATGTTTGAGATCTTGCACAAAAGCACAATCAGTTAGCCATTGAGGAACGAATCGCAGCGAAATTTAATAACAGTTATTAGGTACACGTTATAAGAGTTGAATACTAAATCCTACTCATATTGTACTAATGGTCGGTTTTATGATGTTACTTGCGCGCTCTTTCACTGCGAAACAAAGCAAATTTATACTAACCTATCAGGTCCCAATAGTGATGTATCATGTACAGACGATCAAATTCGCATCCAGGGTCAATTTAATTTAATTGCGACGGAACACATGCTCCGCTGGCAATTTCCCAACATAAGCGATTCATCAGAATAACGAATAGCAATGGTCCCAATACATTACCTTGTGCCACTCCCATTTTCACTTCCACTACTTTTGATACTGTATTTTCTACCCTGACTTTTTGCTTTCTACCTTTTAAGAATTCTTCTACCAAGCAAATACATTTTTCATCCACTCCAATAGTTTTTACCTTATTTAGCACCATCAGTTCATTCTGTCAAAATCCTTTGGAAGATCTAGTGCTACACTATCTATTTGGCCCCCCTTGTCCATTTCATTCGAAATATTTTGCATATAGCCTATTAACTGAGTTTCGCATGAATGTTCTTGTCAAAAGCCATTTGTCGTCTTAAAAATCACTTACGTTCTTCACATACATTTCTGATGTGGTTACATATCATTCTCTCCATTAAGTTACCTACCACTGATGTCAAACTGACTTGCCTGTATTTTTTCGACCCTTTTTTTCACCCCTCCTTTATGGACCGGTACTACTATCACCCTTTTCCAGTCTTCTGGTAAGCACCAAGTATCTAGACTCAATTTAAATAAAGTTTCAAGATAAGGTACAATGTACATCCGTAGTAATATATTCTACACAAGCTCTTTCATGCTTTTTCAGATTTCGTAGTTCTTTCATAATATCCTCAGGATGAGTTTCAAATTTTTTTGTCTGCTCATTTCTAATTGTGTGGGTAAAGCTTGTTCTCCAATTTACACACTCCAATTGTCCCTAATGGTCTCATTAAATCAGTTACTTAATATCTCTGCCTTTTTCTAATCCTCAGCAACTTCTTCCCCATTCTCATCTATATTTTCCTAAAAACCCTCCCATCCCCCCGTTTTTCTAACATAGCCTACCCATAGAAATTTCTAGATGCATCTCTTCTTTAGCCACCTTCGTTTCTATTATTACTTCCTTCGTTAGGGTTCCCCACTTCCTTGCTGCCTCTGAACTCTGGTATGTTCTCTTCAAACCAACCTCGTTAACCACATTACCTCCCTATTATAGTACTATAGTACATAAGATGTGTACTTCTCTTTATTTTCTGTTTCGGAATAAATATTTCTTCTCCCTTTTTATTATCTCTATGAAGTCTTTCCACTTCGGTTCCACTGTACTTGTGCCATCCTTCTATTTGCTGAAACTTTCCCCGAAATATCTCTTCAATTTCGAAATCTGTGCGTTTATATAATTGTACCTATTTCCACATTCAATTTTGAATCTAAAACATTAAAATTTGCGGTTCCTTGACGGTGAGGTTATGAGAGCCGAGAGAGAGCTGTGTTCAAGGAACGGAAAGGAAATCGCCACTACCTTTTCATAGAACCATTCTGGTATTTTTCTGGAATTATTTCAAGAATAAACGGAAAACCAACATCAATAGCACTTTTTTTGAAAATCGACCCTGATTTTTCCGGAATGTAAACGATACTTCTCACACGTCACGTTTGATTTCTCATAGAAGGTTGCGTTGTAGATGTAGCAGTGCTAATGTTTCTATTTCATACCAAACATATCACACGCTTGTCAGTAACCAATTACCTGACTTGGGGAACGATGCAATAGATAACAAATCAGGTCGCTGGAGAAAGTATAATTATTTAGTTTTTACAGTCTAATAATGCAACAAGCGAATAGGCCTAATAACCTATATTTTACACATGGTCATTCAATTCTAAGCTTTTTCGCAGTTTCTGTATTGGTTATCTCAGTGATTTGTATTCCGTTAATCAGCTGTATAGAGTACCCTTTAAAGCATTTGTTTCTGTATTCATACATGTTCTAAAAACTGTGTTCATGAGAAAATGTGCGATGAAACTTGCCATTTTTTTTACTGATGTTGTAATTACTTAAGAATGGGTTTTAATTTTCATGACATCCATCTCTCCAGTCCCTGTATCTCAGGTGCGATAAAGCTAAGAGGCAACTTCGGCACTTGCAGCCCTCTGTGTAAAGGCTACTTCCTCCTGTAGGACAACCATCAAACTGAAGCCTTTGGGAAATACTGTACAGTTTTTACCTACCATAGGCAGCAATCAAATCTTTTTCTACGAGATGTTATATAAATAACTCACTGAAAGCGAAGTATTATTTTACGTATTCCGAAGGAATTGCCTTAAGATGAAATCTCACACATACTCCATAAAGGAAAAAAGGTGGTAATTGCTGTATACGGTGATCGCACTACGAGAGATTCCACTCACTTTGAACGTTCTGTTTACTCGTTGTATACCGCAAGTCTAAGTTGCATCTCTTTACTCTTCCTGTCGCGTCACCTACCCGGCTTACACTGACCCACGTAGCTGAGGCAATCCACAAAGTGCTCAGAGCCTGTCTACATTTGTGTGTTGTGTTTATTGGACAGGTGGCGCGACTGGATCCTTGTGAGCTGTGCCTGTGTCTGGACGGCGACCTCTTCTGCTGGTGGCAGGACTGTCCCTCGGCCTCCATAGCCTGTCGCGAGAGTCCCGCCTTCGCCGCCGCCTGCTCAGGTGAAACATCTAATAAAATCATCTTATATGTTCAATGTCAGAAGTCCATCATCACGCGGTGGAGCTTTAACAATAAGTATTCAGTACACTCCAGTAATTTATCAGTCAGTCATTATGTTATATTAATCTCTTAAAACCAATTTTCCTTTACGCTTTTATGCGTTGTAACAAGGTAGCAGTAAACGGATCCAACATATTTAAAAATAAAAAAATATTTCTTCCTGCCGAAAAAATGGCAAAACTGCAATGTACGAGTAAGTTATTACTGTCACAATTACTAACAAAAGTCAAACAGTTAATCTGTAACTATCAGACATAATCTTTAGCAATAACAATTAATTTAGTATTACGTGTAATATGATATTCAAACATGACAGTATGAGACTTTTTTAGTCGCTCTCAGCATGTCTGAGTACTCATTCCTGCGCTTTCGTTTTCAACAGATACAATCTCGTCAGTTTTATCTTGTTTTGAAGTTTTGCTATGAATTCGTTCATTGTTATTATCAAGTTATTTATGTAAAATCTGCTTGCCACTGCCTAAAGTCATTGTTTTACGTATATGATTGCACGCTACATATTTTAACCGTCATCGACAACCGTTTTTGTTGAATCGCTCGGATAGTTATTTACACAAATATTGGTTGCATTTTATGATAATTCACGTTATTAACGAGGAATTGGAACGAAACTACTTCGACGATGCCCTTCTAAACAAACCTTCGCGGCATCCGCCTTGTGTGATTTCAGGAGAGAATGAAAACCGAAACCTGCATGGGCAGACCGAAGATCAAACCCACGACCTCCATCCAGGACGCTAGGCTCGAATTTTAACAGTCAACTCATTAACCTTTGCTCAAATGTGCCAACAGAAAGACCAAGAGACTTCGGGTGCAGCCATTTTGAAAATTGTTGCTGCTCAGAATCCTGGAAAATGTTGTAAAACACAGCAGTAGCAGACTAATATGGTGCTGATGTGAGAGACATTTTGTATAGTAGCAACAATTTTTTCGAGAGAAGACAACACATCCATTTATACTAATATATTAAACTCATATTAAAACTTATACCACATATGCAAGATAGTAAAAGAAAAGATACTAATATTTATTTTTTCTATTGCAAATATAAAAGTATTTCTGAAGCTCTCATGATTTGCCGTCGAAGGACTATGAACTTCGTGTGTGGATTTAGTTGAATTGATAAATAATATCGGTACTTTCTTATCAGCGTAAAAGCACATGGATTTGTGTCTGGCAGTAGATAGCCGAATGCAGCGTAGTTGGCTAGCGTGCTTCTCACTAATCAAACAGTTATTCCTGGAATCTGGGTAAGAATGTGGCACCGAGGTGCTATCTTCGGAATCTCGCGTGCCTGAACCTAAATGCGTTGCGGTTGCGTTGAATTTCCAAGTATTCACCGCCCTGACTATATTTCCTCATAAACCTGTCTCGTGATTTAACGACACGGATATAAATTGTGACTTACGAAATGACACCTTAAACAGATACTCAGGTTCTACCTTGAGTACAGCAAACAAAGGATGATAAAGAAGCAAAAGGGAACTAAAGATTGCATTAAAATACGCGGTGACTTCAATAACGGCTATAAGGAAATAGTCCGTAATCACAGTGTTTACGAATAAACTAGATTTCCTGAACGTATCAAACCACACTGCATATTGTTAAAAATAAAAACCAAGTCCATTGTGTGCTGAAAGCAATTATTCTATGTTCCTCATTTCAGTGAAGAAAGTTTGCAGTGATTGTTGACATAAAAAAAAATCGAAGTTTTATATTCGCTTTATAGAAGCAACTTAAATATTATGGATTTAATTTGTTTCAATGGCGAAGTAGCGCACGCTCAGGTGGCAATTTCCCTACACACCCGTTAACCCCCTTTCCTATACGCACCTTCTTTTACCCTCTACAAATTTCAACTTAAAATTATTTCAACGTTTGCGGTAAATTATTCATCAATTCTCTTGGTAACTTGTCCTAAGCAGCTGTAGACTGATCGTTTTGAACTTTAAGACGTAATTACATTAAGATCATTAGTACAATTAAAAGCCAGTTACACACAAATATGGTGTCAAAGTTAATATATAAATTCTATTGCTTATGATTTTGTTATTTCAAAATAGAATCACAGACGGAAAGGTCTTACATCGTCATTTCCTCAGTAGTGGTAAAAGGGCGGAGCGCGTTCACACAAAAGAACTGTCAATCATTTTCACACCTCTATTGTTCTCCCCCTCCCACCTGTCAATCATTTTCACACCTATTGTTCTCTCCCCCCTCCCACCTGTCAATCATTTTCACACCTATTGTTCTCTCCCCTCCCACCTGTCAATCATTTTAACACCTATTGTTCTCCCCCCTCCCACTTGACTTGAGGGCCACTTGACTAACCTCAGTTTCCCCTCTATTGTTAGGCCACTTGAGCGACCCCAACCACACCAGGTGTGTCGCGGTTCTTTGTTGTCCTCCCCACCCCACCTGTCAATCATGGCCACTTGTTTGAACACCTGCCTTCCCTAGCACCAGCTGCCCTTGGGGTTCTTTGTTAGGCTACTTGAGCGACCCCCCCAACCACACCAGGTGTGTCGCGCCAGCTGCCCTCGCGGTCCTTTGTTCTATTTTCTGTATTGTCAGACCACTTGAGCGGCCTCTAACCGTCATCTGCGGAGCAGCAGCTGCCCATTCTA